>JAODAL010041223.1:0-36105 GCA_025379985.1 Phyllomedusa bahiana | reverse complement strand
TACATGCCCCTTTACGGCCCACGGGGTGAATGTGTTTCCCGCCCGCACATAAAAAACTTGGACAGAAGCCGCTTTCCCTCCACGTTGTCAAACTGGGGGCTCCTGCGCCAATGTCCCCCTCCTCCTCCACCATCACCATTATCTCAGCCCCACAAGACTACCCCATCTACCACATGTTAGGGCACAGGGGTGCACGCATTCACCCCTGGTTTGCCTGGGGTGAACAAAGTCACACGGGGGAGAACTGCTCCGCATCTGCAGAAAGAAATCATGTGGGCTTTCTTTTCGCCAACTAAAATTTGGAACCATGGGGAGGGACAAGGGGAGTAACAGGGTGTCCGCGCGCACCGAGGAGGATGGCCCCATGCGCCGTGGCGCAGTGTTCAATTGGTGTAAAAAGGGTTTCCCCTGAAGTCTTCCACCGATCCGAAGATTTGAAAAAGGGGGGGAAACTGGCATCCTTCACCCATTCCTACAAAGCCAGGAACACCCTCCCGGGGGTTTGCGCGGCAAAAGGGCCCCCCCCAACACACTCGATAGGGATTTTTCCCCCCGTTGGAATTCCCCCTGCACATTTTGGGCCGCTGTATGAACAGGAAAGGCCTTTAAAAGATTTTTTGAGACCAGTGGACGGGATAGCCCCTGTTAACTTGATGTCAGCAGGGGCAGCTCAGCGTGACACCTCATTTTTTTGAGGCCATTCAAAGGGGGGCACTTATTTGCAGTCCCAGACTGGGATAATAACGCATTCCACTGCTTCATTCCCTGAACAATCAAAAAACGCGGGGCAGAGGACGGGAGTTTGGGGCGACCACATCTGGGGCCACATACCCGGGGGGGGACGGGAAAGGGGAGGAGGAGGGGGAACTTTGGGCAGACCATTGTTTTGGGAAATGAGGGGATTTTCTACCCGGGTGACAAGAGAGGGGGAGAAACTGGGGGAGGTAAAAGGAGGAGGTAACGAGGCAGATGACCCCCAAGCACCGTGGCAGTATACAGGGGAGATGGGGCAGGGTGCCTCTCGGAGTCACTTGTGCAGATGGCCCGGCCGCATGATGATTGCCTGGCTAGTGACGAGAACCGATAGTACCATCCTGAAGAGGGGAAGACTTCTGGCTCTCCAACATATTGGGGACCTCGTACGTGTCCAATATAATTGGGAGCTTTGTTTCCAAGCTGCTGAGAGGGAGGACAAACTCCTAATACTATAGGGAAATCTCCGTATGTCAGTTGGCCGCCTGCCTATGTGCGGATCGTCCCTCTCTGAAGGTTTGACCGCCGGATGTTCTCCTTGGGTAACGATGGCCCCCGCCGCACTGAACACCCGTCTGCTCTGTTGCACACTTACTGGCCGGGAGGACAGCTTTCCACTGTCAAACTTCTGGCGAAGTTGCGCGGCCACACATCCAGTTTGGTTGCCCCAGTAGTCCAGCGGCTTTGTGCCGTGTCCACACTGTGTCATTGTGAACTTCTGTGGCCTACTTCGTTTTTGCCACCTACAGAATGTCATTGTTGCCAGCGGCCTGACCTAATGCATGCTGCTGTGGCTGCTGCCTCGTGCCCTCCACACTCTGTCATTGTGCCACTGTCTGACCTATGGCTGCTGCTTTGGCTGCTTGCCGTGTCCTCCACACTGTGTTATTGTTTGCCACTCGCTGGACCTATGCTGCTGCTGCTTGTCACCTCCACTCTCTGTCATTGTGCCACTATGTGGCCTACTACTGTTTTGCCACCTCCAGAAGTCATTGTGCCACTGGTGCTGACCTAATGCTGCTGCTGTGTGTGCTGACGTGCCTTACACTGTGTCATGTGCCTTTCTGTGGGCTACTCCTGTTTGCCACCTACAGGAATGTCATTGTGCCACTTTCAGACCTATTGCTGCTGCTGTGGCTGCTGCTTGACCCTCATTCTCTGTCATTTGTGCATCTGTGCTATCCTGTTGTGACATCCTCCAGAATGTCATTGTGCGCCCTACCTGGGCCTCATTGCTGCTGCTAGTGGTGCTGCCGTTGCCCTCCACACTCTGTCATTGTGCCACTGTCTGACTCATGCTGCTGCTGTGGCTGTTGCCGTGCCTGTACATGATTTTGCATCCTGAGCCCTCAGTTGTTTTCCTTTTTCCAGCTGTTCGCTGTGCCAGCTTTATCAGGTACATTTTTCCCGCTTCAGTTTTTTGGTCCGTTTAGGCCCTCTTTAAAGTGCCAGGGAATTTTATAGTGAAAGCAATTTAAGAGCGGTGGCAGTCATAGTGCGTGTCATTCTAAACCACAACACATTGTATGAGAGACCAACAAGCTCCCTCTGATATTTACGCATGGCACAAACGTTCTACAGCACCCTGTCAGGCTCTGTGCAGCCTGGAAATAGCTGACTTTATTTAACGCGCGATTCGTCTCTGAAGAATTCGGGACGAAAAACGGAATTTTTTGTCGGAAAATTCGGCGTGAAGTCACCGAATCGAATTTTCGTGAATAATTCGCCCATCTCTAATATAATTAATTAGAAATTTTATGTTTCACTGTGTATTTTTCTCTTCTGTCACAGCGGTTTTATCACGCAGTTCTACACCTGGCTTGCCTCGGGAACCAAAGTCCCACAGGGGAGGAACTGCTTACGCGTCATGCAGAAGAAATCGATGTGTGCTTTCTCCCATTGCAGACGCAATTGGAACCATGGTTGGAACGGCACTGGGCGTATCATGGTGTCCAGCGCTGCATCGAGGAGGGGATGGTCCATGCGCCCTGCATGGCGCACATGTTTCAATTTAGTTGTGAATAAGGTTCCTGAAGTCTTCACCGATCTTCAGAAGATTCTGAAAATTGCCAGGAAACTGTGCATGCACTTCAATCAGTCCTTACAAATGCCAGGATACACTCTCCACTGGATGCAGCGGAGAACAGCCTCCCCCAACACATACTATGATATGTGATGTTTCACCACGTTGTAATTTTTCCCAGCCTGCAATGTTGGACGACTTGTGATGAACAGAGAAGGGCCCATTAAACGATTTTTGATGAATCCAGGCGACCAGGAGTAACCCTGTGTGTAATTTGCTGTCAGCCGTGGCAGCTCATGCGTGACACTTGCCGTTTGTTGAGGCCATTCGAGGGAGGCCACATTATTTGTCAGTCACCATGACTACGGGGTAATGAATAAGTCATTCCACTGCTTCATGTCCTGGAAACAGATGCTGAAAAAGATCTGTCTGGTGGCAGGGACTGGAGATTCTGTGGCCGACACTCTCGCTGGCCTCCATGAGTCCGGGGGGGACTGAAATGGAGGAGGAGGAGGACATTGGAGCAGAAGCATTGTCTGGTGAAGATGAGTGGATTTTGATACCCAGTGACAAAGAGAGAGGAGCAGGAGCAGCTGGAAGAGGGTATGAGGGAGATGAGGTAGATGAGGGCAGATGACCCGCAAGCACCGTGGCAGTATTTACAGTGGTGATGGAGGCCAGGGAGCCCCTCGGAGTCACTTGTGCAGATGGCCCGCAGCATGTGATTTGTCCTGGATAGATGACAGCCGAATAGGTCACTATTGCAGGCAGAGGGATGACTTCTGGTCTCTCCACCCATATTGGCCCTCGCTACTGGTCCAAAATGGAGCTTTTTCCCAGTGCTGAGAGGAGGACAAACTCAATATATAGGAAATCCTCCGTAGTCAGTGTCGCTGACTATTGCGGCCATCGTCCCCTCCTCTGACAGGTCTGAGGGGGGGGGGGGTCGCGGGGTTCTTCAGGCTCTTGTACTACGTGCGCGGCTGCTGGGGGGAAGGTGGGTGGGTAGGAATGCGAGTTACCTGCTTCATCGCAGCAGAAAACTTAAGATCTGGAGTCCATGATGAGCAGCTTCCTTCACCGCCTAGTGGAGAAGGGCAGTCGCCGAGCAGCAACAGCAGGACTGGAGCACACCCTGAACAACAGGTGGTGGCCTACTTGGACAGCACTATGCCAACCCAGTTAGAAAGATCCGCTGGACTAGACTGGGAGCAACTGATGTGATGGCCGCAACTTGCAAGTTTGACAGTGCGAAGCTGTCCTGCCGCCCGGCCTGTTGTGTGTGGCATCCAGAGCGGGGTGTTCAGTGCGGAAGGGGCCATCGTTTACCGCCAAGGAGAACCCGCTTGTGTCCACGGGATAATTTTGGATGTCCGACTGAACCTTTGTCAAGATGAATAGAGGCGTGGATCGGCCAGGATTTCCAACACCAATGCCCTAGGGTCAGACTACATCAGCCATTGACGCCTCAACAAACTGTGAGACAATTAGTGCTGGTTCGCAAATTACCTGTCTCAGCCTGTTTCTGGATGGCCGCCACCTGCCTGATGCCGACACAATCTGCTGCGAGAGTTTTCTCCATCTGCTCACCAACCATTCCTTTAAGGGACTGGTATTGCCACCCACCTCACACTTGTCATTGTGCCACTCTCTTGGCTCATGACAGCTGCTTGCTACTTGCGTGCCATAAACACGTCTTTCATTGTAGAGCACTCTGTGGCCCTAATCCTGTTTTTTGCCACCTCCAAGAATGTCATTGTGCCACTGCCTCTGACTCATGCGCTGCTGTGGCTGCTGCCATGCCCTCCCCCACGCACTCTGTCATTGTGCCGCACGTTTCTGGAACCTCTGCTGGTTGCTGTGGCGTGCTGCGCTGGGCCCTCCACACTGGTCTATTGTGCCACTCTCTGACCTACATGCTGCTGCTGCCGTGACTCCACTTTTCTCTGTCATTGTTGAGCACGCTCTGGTGGGTACTACTGTTTTGCCACCTCCAGATATGTCATCTTGTGCCACTGCCTAACCTCTTTGCTGCAGGCCTATGGGTGTGTAGCTGCCGTTGCCCTTCAACACTGTGTCATTGTGCCACTCTGTGGTGCTACTACTGTTTTTGCCCTCCTCCAGAATGTCATTGGGCCTGCTACTGCCTGACCTAATGCTGCTGTGCGCTTGGCTGCTGCCGCGTCACCTCCACACTGTGGTATTGTGCCACTCTCTGACCTATGCTTCTTGCTGCGTGTCCGCTCCTCTCGCACTATGTCATTGTGCCACTCTGTGGCCTACTCCTGTTTTTGGCCACCTCCAGAATGTCATTGTGCCATGTCTGACCTCATGCTGATGATGTGGCTGCTGCAATGACCTCCACCACTCTGTCTATTGTGCACTACTGTGGCCGCTACTACTGTTTTTGCCACCTCCAGAAAGTCATTGTGCACTGCTGACCTCATGTGCTGTGCTGTGGCTGAGGCTGTGCCTCCACCACTGTGTCATTGTGCCACGTCTCTGACCTCATGTGATGCTGACTGTGACCGTCCACTCTCTGGCAATTGTGCCACTCTGTGGCCTACTTATGTTTTTGACCACCTCCAGATGTCATTGTGCCACTGCCTGACCTCATGCTGCTGCTGTGGCTAGCTGCGTGCCTCCACACTCTGTTCATTGTGCCACTGTCTGACCTCATGCTGCTGCTGTGGGCTGCTTGCGTGTCCTCCACCACTGTGTATTGTGCCACTTCTGACTCATCTGCTGATGCCGTCATTCATCTCTGTCATTGTCTGCCACTAGCTGTGGCCTAATATGTTTTTGCCACCATCCAGAATGTCTTTGTGCCTGTTCTGACCTAAGGCTGCTGCTGTGGCTGCTGGCCGTGCCCTACTACACTGTGTCATTGTTCATACTCTAGTGGCCTACTCTGTTTTGCCACATCCGGAAGTCATTGTGCCACTATCTACCTCGTTTGCTGCTGCTTGTGTGGCTGCTGCCTGACCTCCATTCTTGTCCATTTTGTGCCACTTGTGGGCCTACTCATGTATTTTGCCTCACTGCGTACAGAATGTCATTGTGCCACTGCCTGGCTCGATGCTGTGTTGACGTGGCTGCTGCCATGCCCTCCACTCACTTGTGTCATTGTGCCACTCTCTGACCTCATGCTGATGTGCCGACACTTCACTCTCTGTTTTTTTTTTTTTTTTTCAGTTGTGCACTCTGTGGCCTATACTGTTTTGCCCAACTCCAGAATGTAATGTGCCACGTCTGACCTTAAAGCTGCTGCTATGGCTGCTGCGCGTGCCTCTAGCAATGTGGTTGATTGTCGCCCGCTCTGTGGCCTACTCCTGTTTTGCCACCTACGGAATGTCATTGCTGCCACTGTCTCTGCTCCTCGCATGCTGCTGCTGTGGCTGCTGCCCTTGACCTCATTCTCTCTGTCATTGTGCCACACTTGTGGCCTACTAGTTGGCTTGTTTTTGCACCTCCAGAATGTCATTGACCACTGCTGCCTCATGCTGCTGCCGTGGCTGCTTGCTGCGTGCCTCCACACTATGTCATTGTACCACTGTCTGACCTCATGCTTGCTGCTTGGCCGTTGCCTGTGCCCTGTCACTGATGATGCACTGAGCCCGTCAGTTGTTTCTTTCAGCTGTCGCTGCCATGATTTATCAGGCTAATTCCCGCTTCGAGTTTTTTGGTCAGTTTTGCCCTGTTAAGTGGCCCAGGGAATTTTATAGTGACGCATCGCGCTGAAGAAGCGGCGGCAGTCTTTGCGTGTCATACTAAAAAACACAACATTGTATGAAGACCAAACAGCTCCCTCTGCATATTTACGCATGGCAGTGTTCTGCAGCCATCCTGCAGGCTCGTTGCAGCCTGGAAATAGCTGTTTTTAACGCGATTCGTCCCGATAGCAATTTTGGATCCGGAAACGAATTATTGTCGGACTTTCGAGCGAAGTCACCGAATCGAATTTTTGAGAAATTCGCCCATCTCTAATTATAATTAATTAGAATGTTCACTTTTATTTTTCTCCTTCTGTTCTGTGGATTATATATGTAAAAGGGTGTTCCCCTCTTCCATGCCACAGGTCAGCTCATAGCTAACTACGAGCCAACTGTCTCAGTGAATGGGCAGGGTGGCACTTGCTTCTATCCTCCCGATTTATTTCTATGGAGTGAGCCGAGTGAGTGTGCTCAATTCTATTCGGCACTGGCATAGAAATGAATGGGGAGGATGGGTACAAGTGCTGCCCTCCTAAAACAAGCAGCTCGTAGCGAGCTATGAACTGACCTGCAACGTGGAAGAGCGCTACTGGGAACATTCCTTTAAGGGAGTGGTGATGTAGAGTAAATACAGTGGGATTTGTTACATTGAGCAACACTATTGTCTCCATGCTATGAGGGGGCTGGCAATATTATACATGGCCTAAGTAGGTCCCGGTTTTCACCAGAGCCCGCCGCAAAGCGGGATGGACTTGCTGCGGCGGGCGGTCTACCAGGTCGCTTTGCGGGACTTGTTGCGGTTGGCGGCCAAGGGTGGCGAGGTAATGGGAGTACGGTCAGGCAGGCTGCGTAGTGGGGGGACAAGGCAGCGAAGGGTCGGGGCGGTGCAGAGGTTGTGGTCATGGAACGTAGTGCGAGAGGTACGGTACACGCGGTATAGTCAGGACAAGCAGACAGGAACGTCTTTCTCAATAGGTCTGGGCACTAAAAATCCGCGCGATGGTGACTAGGAGAGCAGGCTTTAATTTAGGCGGCAGCGACCGGCAATAGCGAATTTCCCGGTGCATGGCCCTTTAAATGTAGAATGGGGGGGCTGGCTCTAGGGAGCGTGACGCGCGTCCTGTAGAGACGAGGCAGCCGGAAAGGGCAGGAGCGGTGCCGGGTAGTGATGCTGCGGCACCGGGGACGATCGAGCGGCCCGAGGATCAGGACGCGGCGGCGTGGGGCCTCAACAGCGGGGCCCGGACACGCCTGCGACCCGGGACGCGGGTCGCTGGGGTGTCCGTACATTCCCCCCCCCCCTTTGGCCCCCTCTCTTTCTGGAGTGGAGAATTTCGTGGATGATATTATGGTCACAGATGTTTCCTCCGGCTCGGAAAGACCTTTTCTCCAGGCCCGAACCCTTCGCAGTTCACAATGATAATATCGTTTCTCCCATGTCCTCATCATACCCAAGATTTCCTTGACCACAAGAACATGCTGAGAGTGCATTCTAGCCACTGTACGAAAGAAGGACTGCCTTCGAGATGAAACGATCAGAAACCGGGGGTTTAGTAACGAGACATGAAAGGAGTTCGGGATGCGCCTGGTGGGTGGGAGCTGGAGTTTATAGGCCAAGGGTTTATGCGGCTTAAGGACTCGAAATGGGTCCCAAAAAGCGGCGGTCCCGTTTGTAGGTTGGTATCTTAAGGCGGACATATTTGGCCGACAGCCACACCTTGTCACCCGGGGAGCCTTCATGCACTCAGAAGCACGGAGCAGAGATTGGTCCTCATGTCCTGGACCATAGAATCTGCCACCGGGAACTCTCAGGACGGAGGATGACAGGGGGAGCGAGAGGTGGGCGGGGAATGCCAGCTGTACAGATGTGTGAAAGGGAGAGGCAGATTTCCGCGGATTCCGGTCTAGTGAATTATATGAAAATTCTGCCCACGGAAGCAGAAGGACCGGTCATCTTGTAGAGCCGAGACGAAGTGGCGCAGGTAACAGCCCAGAAACTGGTTGAACTCTCTCCAACACTGGCCATTCGTTCTATGGGGGTGGTAAGCTGAGGAGAAATCAAGCGTTCACTCGGGGTTGAGAACCAAGGGCCGCCAGAAGTTTAGAATGAACTGGACCCCCCGGTTTCCGAGACGATTTGCAGAGGGGGACCGTTGCTTTGTCAAACGAATAAAACTGTGGTGAAAAAAAAGCCATCGGCCAGGCGGGGGCAGAAGGCAGGCCTGGGCAAAGGGACAAAAATACGCATTTGGAAATAAAGCCGATTAGTGACCACGCCAGCACAACGTGTTACCGGACGAAACGTTATGTCTTCCCGGCGGACGTTTCCGGAGGTCGACAGGAGCTGCGTGAGACAGACGTTGCTTCAGGGGGATTATGTGCTTGGGGTCTCTTCTTGCACACAAGACCACGTCTCGAGCACGGGAGAGGGCATCGGCCTTCACGTTCTTTTCAGCAGGACGGATGTGAATCTGAAAATTAAGAGCGGGGTGATGAAGTCGTGACACCTAGCTTTGGCATGGATTGAGTCGCTGAGGCAGTCTGAGAGGTACGGAGGTTCTTGTGATCAGAGAAGTAGGATACAAATGGGGATGCCGAGCGCCTTCCAGCAGAATGTACGCCTATTCCACTCAAAGCCTGTTTGATGGCCCCCAATAATTCCCGGTCTCTCGATAGTGTAATTTCTTTTCCGCCGGCGGAGTTGTGTCTTGGAAAAGAAGCCACAAGTGACCGTTTTGCCTGTGGGCCCCTTTTGCATGAGGACTGCTCTCCAACACCCACGACGATGGCGTCTACTATCAAGACGAGGGAGAAGGGTTTCATGGGGGTCTCTGGTTCAGTGACGGAAAGATCAGTGGCAAGGCATGTCTTCAGTTTGGAGGACGCTTCTCGGCCTCGGAGGTGAGGCAGTACGTGGATTTGCATTTTTTTCGTAATGGGCCACAAATGGAGCCACCAGCGTGGAGAATGGAGAAATGCAAGGATGATTCTGCGGTGTGTGATAATTGGGGCAGAAAGAACCCAGAAACCCCTGGATGGCACGAAGGCCCACTGGACGTGCCAGTGCAATTACGGCCGACAAACTTTGGGTGGTCCTCGTAGGCCTTGTAGTCCGAGATGATATTAGGCTAGAAATGGGATGGCTAGTTTGATGAAGAGGACTTCCCTAGCTTGGGCATACAGGCGTTAGCTCGTTTAGGCGCGCGCGAAGAGTTCCTGGAGTACGTAGGCCGGGTTGAGTCTCTAGATCAGGTGAGTTCAGCAAGATGTTGTCCAGGTAGACCAGAATAAAAGTTAAGGAGATCCTCTGAAGATACGTCATTCACGAACTCTGGAAGACGGCAGGCGCGCATTACACAGTCTGAATGCTTATGGACAGGTAATCAAGTGCCCGTCCCTGGGTGTAGAAAGGCCCCTCTTCCATTCGTCGCCCTTACGGATTGGACAAGATTGTAGGACTCCCCTCAAACCCAGCTGGGGAGAAGATCTTTGCACCCCGACAGATGGTCAAACGAGTTCCGTGGATACAAGCAGAGGGTAACGGTTTTTCACCGTGATCTTGTAAGACTCCCGGTAATCTGATGCAGGGCCGGAAGGCTAAGGACTCGTCCTTCATTTTCTCTTTCACTCGAGAAGTAATCCCGCACCAGCGGGCGAGAGGACTTTGTATAAACCCCTTCTGAAGATCGTCGCCTTATATAGTTCCGCCATAGTTGTGTCTCAGGGACTGCACGGGACATGGGGTAACTCTGCTCCGAGGTGGACTGGTACCGGCCGTAAGTCAATCGGGCATTCGTTAATGGGGCGATGGAGGAGGAAGACTATCGGCTTGTTTCTCAGGAAAACACATCGACGTACTCCAGATAATTTAGGGCGAGTAGGACCGGGACAATGGTGCACGATGGGTTGAGCGGGAGACAGGAAAGCACATGGGCGAGGATGCCACCAAACAACGACCTCCGGCGTTAGGACTCCAGCGGGTTACCTTGCTCCAGATGCTCCAGTTTCCAGCGTGAGGAGAGTGGAAGCGCAGCCATGAAGCCGATGAGGAGCCGCCGCAAGAGGAGCAGGCAAACATGTAGAGGAAGATCTTTACCCTATATGTAGGGCCCCTACGTGGGAGGGATATGGTTTGGAGATTAATTGCTATGGTGTCGTTAAGCAGTCCCGCGGGAACGGGAGAATCACCAGCGGCTTTTCCAGGCGGACACGGGTGACGATACTGCATCACTGAGACTGGGGGATATAAAGTTCCACGGCTCGAGCCCGTGTCCAGGAACGCAGACTTGAAACAGCGAGTCCAGCCGCATCAGTCACCACCTGTTACCAGCATCATCCAGGCGTGGAGAGAAGTTGCACCTAAGACACACGCTCTCCACAGAACCTAGGTGCGGGAGTATTTACCGCATGCTTTGGGACGTTGGGGACAAATTCCAATCCGGAAGTGCTTGGGCTGCCACAGTAGATGGACAGATTCTTTTGACGACGCTGGGCCAACTACTGCTTGTGAGAGTGGAGCTGATCAAATCTGCATGGGGCTCCTCAGTGGGGTTTGGCTGACGGTTTAGTTTGCACAGGAGGACCGGATAACACCGGTTGCCAGCGTGGGAACGGAGAGTAGAACGGGCTAACTCCACGCTCTTGCCGAAGCTCTTCTTCTCCTTTCAGCGAAGCGCAGGTCGATGCGGTAGTGCCAACCAGATCAAGCGCTGAGGAAATGGGAAGATGGAGATTGTCTATTCAAGGCCAACACATCCCTTAACTCGGATTGAGAGACCCTTTTAAAGTGCACACAGAGCCTCGTTCCTAAGTTAGTTCGAAAGCTAAGGTGCGGAACTGCATCCGCGTATGTCTTCTACAGACGAATCCCTGGCGAGGGTTAGGAGAGCTGTATCGGCAGAGGATGCAACGTGCGTGGTCATCAAACACGTTGTGGAATTCCTGAGGAAGGGACTGTAGATCTGCACGTTATCGGATTGTTCCTGTCCCACAGCTCGTGTGGCCCATGCAGGGCCGCTTACCGGAGAGCAGGCTAAACCACAAACGTGCCCACTTAGAACGTTTAGGACAGAAACTGGTCGGCCATCAGCTCCACGTGACACTAGAGCATTGGGTGAAGAATCCCCTGCATCAGTTTCGGTAGTCTCCGTCGTAATTGACGGCGAGCGACATCGGAGCTTGGGGCCCACCGGGGCCAGAGGAACTGCCGAAGCTGGAACAACCACGGGAGGAGGCGGAGGTTGCTGCTGGGCGGTGATGAGCTGCTGCATCAGAGTGGACAAGTGGTTCAGTTGCTTCGCTTGTTGACCCAGTTGCTGTGACTGTTGGGCAACAGATTTTCGTTTAGGTCCAGACACACAGACTAGCAGTGGCACCTTGGCGGGATCCATGCCGATCTTTACTGTAACGGGTCTGCGGAGGTGGATCATCTGGAACCACCACAAGCGATGGTGGAAACCCAACCAGGGAGCGGATTCTAAGTAGA
Organism: Phyllomedusa bahiana; assembly: GCA_025379985.1. Lineage (NCBI taxonomy): Eukaryota > Metazoa > Chordata > Amphibia > Anura > Hylidae > Phyllomedusa > Phyllomedusa bahiana. The sequence continues at coordinate 24,131 of JAODAL010041223.1, read as the reverse complement.
TCCAGGTTTTCACCAGAGCCCGTGCGCTCCAGAAGCGAGGATGGACTTGCTGCCTGCGGGAGTCTACAGGTTGACTTCACTGGCGGGACTTGATTGCGGGTGGCGGCCGCAAAGGGTAGGGAGGTACAGATACTCAGGCAGGCTCATATTCGGCGGGACAGGCAGGAGGAAGGTCAGGCATGCTGGCGGCAGAGGTTTGTGAGTCAGGAATCGTAGGCGAGAAGGATTGGGTACAACGGCTAATCTAGGTCAAGGGGCAAACAGGATAAACGTTCTCAATAGGCTTTGGGACTAAAGATCGGCAAGGTGACCTAGGAAGAGGGCAGGCTTAAATAGGGGCAGCGACTGGCAATAGCCAATTTCCGATGCGCTGGCCTCTTTAATTGAATACACTGCCGGCCGCGCAGCTCCCCTAGGGAGCGAGGAACGCTTCGCGCGCGGAGGGAACCTGAGGCAGCCGGGGCAGGCGCAGATCGGTCCGGGTAAGTGATTGCTGTGGCACTGAGAAGGTGGGAATTGAGCGAGCATGTGCCCCAAGGTGCAGGATACGCCGCCGCTCAGCAGCGGAGCACGGATGCACCTGCGACCTGGGACGAGGGTCGCAGGGGCGTCCATGTCAAAACCTTTATTAGCAGATGTTGGTTGATCATGGACTATAACAATAACAAGCAGTTTAATAGTTTTTAGAAATGTTCAGCTGAAATGGTGAAAATTAGTTTAGGACAACTTTCATTTCATGCAATGTGTATGGACAGCTTAAAGTGATCCTCTCACCACATGATTCGCTCTTAGCATGTAGGCAAAGGTAAATCAAGACTTGCTATATTAGAAGATAGAGGAGATTTTATCTACTGCTTGTATACACCAGTTTCTCTAGTTTATCGACGATCTCTCTCTGCTCTCAAGGCCCCAGCTGCCTTGTCCGACCATGGTGATGTCACTCCCTGCTGAGTGTTATCAGTAAAACAAAAGCTTGCTTATCAATGTTACTGACAAGCTTCAGAGCTCTGTAGCCTTGTGCACTACAGTTTAAAAACCTCATGCACTTATATCACTGCAACAGGAATAGCAGAGCTGATATGCTGATCTCTGCTATAGAACCACCCACAGCCAACTAGGAATGTGTAAAGTTGAAGCTTGGACGCTGAAGGGCAGCTCTGTGAAACAGCATGGTAAAAACACCCTTTAAGTTATTTGTCAACCAAGGTGTACTAGGAATAAACAGCACTTTGAAGTTGTTTACAAAAAGCAAGAAAAAACATTGTTTATTTATTTGAAAAAATTAAATAATAGCTATTAATAAGAATAGAAGCACTGATAATAGTAGTAGAGATCACACAGAAACAATGATACATGTAGTTGAGGCTTCTTTTACGCCATGAGAAAATGTATGGTACAGGCAGCAGTGCTTTTACACAGTGTGCTGTAAATGTATGGTACAGTGTGCTATGGTCACAAACTAGAATGTGGACTCTAAACTGCAGCACATTAGAAGCAGGCTAGATAAGGGAGCAGAGTCTAAACATTTTCTGATTTTCACCCTTAATCACTATAAGGAGGAGTGGACTTTGCTGCAGGAAGAGTCTCAGGTCCTTACTACACTTGTAGACTGGAGGTGGTAGCACTGTCGGAGCTGTGGTAAAGTCAGTAACAGACTGAAGGTTTGTCAGAAAAGCAAATAGGATGCGACAAACTAAGGGTGTGTCCACACGGCAGTATGCACATTCCGGACGCATTCTGATTAAAGACATCTTGTACGTGGATTTGGGGGACGGTTCTGTCTGTGGTGTTTGTCGGATTCGGGCCCGTCCCCTCAACCATGACATGTTCATGTCTGAGAAAATCGGGTGGAAGAATGCGCATGTTCTAAGTTTTTAGGAACGCCGGCGGTGTAAAAAACCAACCAGCATAAAATCCGTTCATTGTGGACTGCTGAACAGATTTTCTATTAAAGTCAATCAGGATGGTTGACAGACGACCTTCAAATCCAAAAACCGTCTGTAAATACGAGGCGAAAATATTCCAGGTTTTTATGGGACAAGCTCTAAGGGATAAGATAGGAGAGAAGTCAGGAGTTAGCCAGTAGTCACAACCATGAGTAGCAATACAAGTACCAGGGATAGTTTACACCGGGCTAAACAGAAGCATAGTCAGAAACAAGGCTTGGATCAATTTAGCCAGGAAAAATGTGCTTCAATCAACGCAGGACTGTTCCTGTTTTATTTTATGTAGAGACGCACCCAGCGTGGGTCATCTGTTTGACATGTATTTGGCAAAGTGGAGCTATTGTAGACCCAGGAAATGAGACAGTCGGTTGTGGTAGAAAACAGAAGGCAAAGCGGGAGAAGAAGTGCCGAAGCCAGACAGGGAGTGGGAGACATGGTTATTTGCAAAAAGCTGCAGCCCCAGTCACAAGAATCTCACTCACTGAAGCCAGGGCAACCATGAGTAACACTGTGACGCGCCAAAAGTTACAAGAGGATGACAATTTTGTATGGTAGTTGGCTGTCATATATTGGTTCCTTTTAGGTCATGGTTAAAGGGGTTGTTATCTACTACATTGAGTTTCATCTCACCTCAGTCTGTTTTCTTGGTTTCATTTTGAATTCAGGGGCGTGTTTACTGGCTTCCACCTAGGCTGCAGTAGAAGCCAGGTATGTAGTATAGCATCCAGTGCTGGGCAGTATATCAGGGAGACGATTCACAGGTCCTGTAGTATAGCGAACCCGGAGGAGCTGATGCAGCACTATACAAGAGGGAAATCTCAGAATTAGGTTAAGGACACGGTTAAGGGACAGATTTTGCATAAGTGATTGTTGTTTGCAAGATCTTTAACTTAGTAAAAGCAATTCCTGTAGTGAGGACGACCACTTTATTGGCCACGTTAATAAAGGCGAATTACTGCACTGTAACATGGTTAAGAGTAGTCAGTGAGGGTCCGGCTTCTCAACACTTTTCTGCAGGAGCCTCACCTGCTACAACATGGTGACACCTGGGCTTTAGCATCGGTCAAAGCCCCTCGAAAAATTAAAAAGAGTTAAATGTGTTCCTAAATCAGAGATTGGGAAAATACCATTGAAAAGTGGTGTGTTGTGGATAGGTGATGAACAATTGGTGTGATAATCATTCCAGAAAAGAGAGGATTTCAACCGATGTGTAAATCTGGCCATATGTTAGCAAATCATAGGTTAGAATAGTAGATAAGGTTTGGTGATTATATTTCTTTAGCTTACAGATATATTGTACATGTTCTACAGTTTTTTTGGCAAACAGGAAGTGGTTGTCACTTTTGAAGTAGCTTCTCAGAGCCTGACAGTGGAGCGTGGTTTTGTCAGTTCTGTCGATAACATAATGACATTTTGCTATCAGTCGCTGGAAATATTCAATTTTACCCCTTAACGAAATGCGCCTGAATGTAGACTTAATGACCAGCACATATTTTTAGTTTTTGCCTCCTTGCGTTGCGTCGTAACTTTTTTATTTTTTTAATGACGCAGTTGTATGTGGCCTCGTTTTATTCGGGACAAGTTGTACTTTTCGGGGGAATAGTTTAATGTTACATTATAGAATTATTGCAGAATTTTTTTTCAATTTTTTTTTTACACAACTCAATCGCTCAAACTGAAATAAACTTGTTAGATTAATTCTACAGGGCACTATGGTCGTGTGGATACCTAATATGGGTAGGGATTTTTTTTTGTGTGTGTAATGTAATGCACAATTATTTTTTATTAAACATTTTTTATTTTATTATTTATTTTATTTTTTTCTACACTTTTTTATGTTTTTTACTCCTTTTTTTTAAATCTCATGGAGGGATACTGTCTTTTACATGTATTTTTTAACTTAGTATTATTAGCATATTAATATCTGCTAATCTAATTATAAATTCTGTTGTCATTGTGACACAGACAGCGCAATCAGGGCAGCACAATAGCCTGCTTGATTGCTTGCCTTCTTACACAGACAGTACTGGGGCTACTTCTAGGTCACAGGGCGTTGACTGTGCAGTCATTCCTGGGCTTGGTCGGGTCACGGGTGTCGCCGATCAACCCGAATAGAGCAGGAGGAAGCATTTGATTATGCTGCAGTCAGGAACCACGGCAATCAAAGGGTTAAGTGCTGGGGAGCAGAGGTTTCCCTTTCTCCCAGCGCTTGCAGAGGCTGCACTGTGAACCCTGATGTCTGCAGCAATGTAAGGGGTTAAAATGACAAGTCTGGCAGAACAAATGACAGAGGAATCATTGGATTTCAGACAATGTCTAGAAAGCACAGATGCACCAGAACATCTGGTCTTTTACAATGGAACATACTTTCTTTACAGCTTAAATCTTCAGTACATAAAATGTGGAGAATTTGCAAATATTTTATTTTTTATTGCTGATTATAAGTAGCATTATGTTGTATTACAGCTTGAACATTAAGGGCCATATGTATGAAAACAGTCTAGGTCTAAAACTCTTTGTAGCCCAAAGCAACCAATCAGAGCGCCCCTCTCATTTCATATAGTGCTCTGGAAAAATGAGAGGAGCGCTCTGATTGGTTGCTATGGGAACAAAGAAAGTCTTAGACCGAGACAGTTTTCATACATGTGGCCCCAAAAATATATTCACACAGCATTTTTGGACGCTTTTTTTGAGGTGTATTGCGCAGCTAATACACCCATAAATAAGCATCCAAAACACCTGTAGAACACTTCCCATTGACTACCATGTAAAATGAGCGTTGCCGTTCAGACGACTGGTTTTACTCGAGTATTTTTAGGTGTGTACTATCCGCGCTTGCATTGACATGTCAATTCTTTGCAAGCGCGGACAGTACACCCCCAAAAGTACTTGAGTAAAACCAGAGTCATCTGAACGGCGACGTTAATTCTTTGAGGTGTTTTATTAATAAAGTATAGGAGGCAGAGATCTGCCTGGGGCAGTCCGCGTCATTTCCTAGTTCAAATTCCACACTTACAAGCACAGAATTGTCAACAAGGAAACGTTTTCATCGTGGAAAAATAATTCGGCCCCTAAAATCAATGGCCTAATATAAAGTACAGTTCTGTGGAAGAGTTTTAGGAAGTTTTGGAAAAAATGCTGCAAAATAAGAACACTTTCATTTTACAAATGTTAGTAGTTTATTTTTTTATATTAATAAAATTAAAATAATTAATAAAACGCAAAGTAAATAAACAAAGAGAAATCAGAATCAAAGCAATATTTGTTGTGACCACCTTTTGCCTTTGGAGTCCAGGAAGTGATATGGCCCCATAGAGCCCTGATTTCATCATCATCATCATCAAGTCCGTCTGAAATTACATAGAGACAGAAGATTCTGAGCAGCTACATCCACAGAAGATCAGTGTTTACTTACCTAGAAGAATCTGATTTAGATTCTCTTTTGTCCATTTTTTATCTGTGTTCTGCACATTCCACAAATACTCAATCAGATAAAGATGTGGTGAATTTGGAGGCTAAGACAACATCCTGAGCTTTTTGTCATGTTTCTCTAACCATTACTAAACAATTTTTGCTGTGTGCCAATTTTTAGGTAGTGGGTATGTCAAAGTAACATCCACATAATGCCAAGACCCAAAGTTTCCAGGAAAACATTCACCAAAGCATCACAATGCCTTAGCCAGCTTGCCCCCACCCATAGTGCATTCTGGTGACATTTCTTCCTCAGGTTAAACCCATGCACCCGGTCATCTACATGGTATAAAAGAAAACACTATTTATCAGACCCGGCTACCTTCTTCCATTGTGCCTTGATGCACATCTGCTAATTTGTTCATTGTAGTCACATTTGGCAGAGGACAGGTATCAACTTTGGCACTCGGACCACTTTGTGGCTCCACAAGCCGCATGCGCAGCAAGCTGTGATGCACTGGGTGTTATGGCACTTTTTTTTCTTTTCAGAATTTTTGATAGTTTGTGCTATAGTAGTTCTGCTGTGAAATCAGACCACATGGGCTAACCTTCGTTCACTTGGTTAGTGTGCTGTGGTTCATGAAACTGGCTGCACAGGCAATACCAGGAATAGCATGCTATGCAGAAGGCTGTGCATTATGGGCAATACTATGAGGCTGGCACCGAAGGTACTAATATGAGCATGTCCTTAAGGTACAGCCACAAGTCATTTAGGTAGCAAGACCTTCTTAGATGCAGTTGTGGACCTACAGCTGAACTACACTTTAAACAGTGTGGTTGAACTGTGTTTCTGTGCTTCCTGCTTGAAGGTGGCTCAGGGTTCTGTGAAGCCTTGGTTATGCGTCAGGTGTGTTTTCTGTGACTTTCATGCTGGCTCTATGAATGCTAAAATAACATTATGTAGACCAAGGATGGGACAAGCTCTCTTGGTGCCGACAGCATGGGGGTCAAAGTGTGCCTTACGACCCCAAAAAATATTTGTCTGCTGATGCCCCTTACAGCAAAGCTCAGCAAAAACCTATTACTGTTTGACAAGTACCATTTCAATGAGCACTTTCCTTTAGTGGTGTAAATTTTTTTATTACATCCCAGCATTTATTACATTAAAGGGGTTGTCTGCTCTCAAAGTTTCATAGCATGCATGAATGAAATAATGCTGCTTTGCTCTGTCACTTCCTGGTCAAGCTGTCTGTAATTAGCATATGATCTCTGTGTATTCAGTCTTCTCTGTTTATCAGTCTAGATTAGCTAAATTACCTTCTCTGAGGTCCAGAGAAGCTTCTGTGCTAATGTAAACAGTAGAGTAATTACTGTCTTTTGTCTGAAAGATCAGATAGTCAGACTGCTGGCCACCATGACCTGTGTGATGACATCTCTCCCTGCTATCAGATAGAACAAACAGCAGTGGAGAAAGAGAATACAGGTTGGTCACTAGAGAAACCTGAGAGCCCTCAGAAGGTGATAAAATCATTTGTAGTTCCTTAATAAAAAAAAGATGATCAAAGCAATATATTTGGAAAACTTCTTCATTTAGTGTTCCCTACATTTTGAAAGCTATTCTTTTGTAGTGAGACAACCCCTTTAAACCTGCCTAAATGAGTTGCTTTTTAAGTGAAAAAAGAGCACCTTAGGTGACCATCTTCTCTGCCAAATCCTCATCCCAGCCCTGTTGTGGACAACTGGGCAATTTTGTTGGGCAATTTTGTTAGGCAATTTTGTTATATAGTTTTATTATATTTTCTGTGAGTTCGTGCAGTTTTACATCAGCTGTTTGATAACAGAAAGTAGTTCTCTTTGTCTCCAAACACAGGAAATATTTCCATTGTCAAGCTCAGGAGATCAGATGACCAAAGGGCTTTGGCTTTTTTCTGGGCAGCCTTTGAGTCTGTAAAGTGCGGTATAGGAGGAGTACAAGTCCTAGTGTCGAACAGGCAGATACACCTTAGTAGTGGACATGTTTGGATGCTTGGCTTACCAGTGTGGGATTGCTGGGAGGTGTAGTGCACTGGTGAAGAAGTAACACAGAGACTCTCAGCTTGGGATCTTGCAGGCTTTACTCACACCAATAAATCTTTAAGCATATTACATTTCACAGGTAGACGACAACACTTGTAGGTAACTTACTTTCTCCCATCTACAATTGTTCTCTGGCAATTCCTCTGTCTCCATCTCTCCAAACCTTTATTTTTACTTTAGATGCCAGTCTTCAGGGTAGGGGTCATTTCTAGGGACTATTGGTAGTAATTTGGGACACTTCACGGGGCTATCTAGTTAGACCGATTTCTTTATCTCTCTCTGGACAGTTCCCCATTCTGCCCCTATCTCTCTCTCCCCTCTGTCCTTTGGTCCCAGATTAGCTGTGCAAGGTACAGACATCTGGTGACTCTTCTTCACGCTCTCTTCTGTCTCTCCTGTCTACCTGCTTCTGCTTCTTCTGTCTATCTGCCCTGTGAGTACTCACAAAAGGAGATATATATCAGCCAATCCAAGCCAAAACAAACCATGTAAAAAATTATATTTAGCAAAGTCACTGGAATAAGAAGGTAAAAGTTAAGTTTTACTGAACTAATAAAATGATTGACAAAATTGAAGATACATATATCCAGTCACCAGAGGTAAAAACAAAAACTCCAGAAAGAGATAGTTAATGAGGATACAGCTAACCACTGTCCCTGCTATACCCTACACTAAAACCTGCCCAACTAAAATAATGTGGGATCATTGTCCTGATAAGGACGGCCCCACCTGGAACCTAAGGCTAGTGAGCCTGGTACACCCTAATTTGAGTATCCACAATCCTAAAACCAACGCGTTTCCTTCCCTACACGGAAAGCAAAGAATTCATCAGGGGAATTACAAAGAAGGGAGGAGAGCTACAGTCATACGCTGCCAAAAACATAAAAGTGTTAAGTCAACCATGTCTACGTAGAATATCCACACATTATCAGTCCTCAAAACCCTGCAGTACCTACAGATGCACAGGGTGCCAGATATATCAGGTCTAAGGTCAAGGGCTCTCAGCAGTGTGACCGGCAAAAATTCAGCCAAAAATACAGAAAATTCCACTAAATCATAATTTATATACAAATTATGCATAGGCCATCTTACTAGATAGTAATGTAGATCCTTTCCTGCGACGGAACACACAGGATATTCATATGTGCACATGGTATGTGTCCCAGTAGAGTGCAGCAATTTGTGACTCTACATGAAACAAGGAGCATGGCACTGCACATCAGGACTCTCCTACCATGATAGGATGCAGCTAAGTGCACCAACATAAATGCAAGTGCTGTCTTTATTAGCACCACACAGACCCCTCTGGTGAGTGAATTTGCTTATTAAATGGCCACTGCTGTTTTTGTCTGGGTAAACTGGCTAATTGACTAATTGAGATCTACATTAATATATACTAAGATGGTTTATGGATAATTTGGATATACATTGTGATTAAGTGGAATTATCTGTATTTTTGGCTCGTCACACTGCTGAGAGCCCTTGACCTTAGCCCTGATATTACTGGGACTCTCTGCATCTGTAGGTACTGCAGGATTTTGAGGATTGATAATGTATGAATCAGGGGTGTAGCTATAGGGGGTGCAGAGGTAGCAGTCGCTACCAGGCCCTGCAGTCTGATGGGGCACCAAAAGCCCTTCTGCCACAGCATTGTCAATGGCACATGGTAACTGAGGGGCCCCATTTCACTATTTGCACTAGGGCCCAGAAGCTTCTAGTTACGTCTCTTGTATGGATATTCTCTGTAGACACAGTCTTGGTTGACTTAACACTTTTATGTCTTTGGCAGTATATGGCCGTGTATATACTCCCTCCTCCCTTCTCTGTAATTCTGTTGAATTCCTTGCTTTTTGTGTAGGGAAGGAAATGCGTTGGGTTTAGGATTGTGGATACTCAAATTAGGGTGTACCTTCTGTTCCAAATGGGGCCGTCCTTATCAGGATGATCCCACATTATTTTAGTTAGGCAGGTTTAAGTGAAGGGTATAGCAGAGACAGTGGTTAGCTGTGACCTCACTAACTGTCTCTTTCTGGAGTTTTTGTATTTACCGCTGGTGACTGGATATATGTTTCTTCAATTTTGTCACTCATTTTATTAACTCAGTAAAAGTTACGTTTTACTTCTTATTCCAATGACTGCCCTGTGACTCCTCAGGGTATTGCACTGCCTCTAGCCTGTTCCGCTTCACCAACGAGGAGCGGAAGATCCCTGATGCTAGAACTTGTTTAGCAGGCACCGTCTTACTTAAAGGGGTGTTCCAGCAGTTCAAAATGCCACTTGTCTGTCATGGCATGATGTCAAATAGATGAAAGGAATCATGATTATCTCCTGGATGCTGTCGATTCGTTGCCACGGCTGTTCCAGTGAAACCGGCTGTAGCTGTGAACATTCACTGTTCACATGACAGGTGCAGCCAATCACACACCACAGCGGTCAAGGGAATGTAACGTTGTGGCTTGTGACTGGCTGCACCTGTCACGTGAGCAATGAATGTTCACAGCTACAGCCAGGATGAACCAGACGGCTGCTACGATAAATCCACAGCATCCAAGAGATAAGTATGAGTCTTTTCTTCTATTTTCTACATCTTGCCATGACAGACAAACAAGCATTTTGAACGGCCGGAACACCCCTTTAACTATCACACTGGAACTTCTCTAAACCTACCATAGCAGGTTCTCATATCTGCCTGCAGCCCCTTCCTTCTTCCTCACTCTTCTTGGCTGTAGGCCTCACCAGTGCTACAGCACTTACAGCACTAGTGCACATTTAAAAATGCACTGTCATCATCATTAAAGGGGTGTTCCAAGAGTTGAAAAAGCTTGTTGTTCCATTGTGGCATGAATAAAAATAGAAGAAAAATATCATACTTACCTCCCGGATGACGCTCCCGTTCTGTCGCAGTGGCTGTCCCATTCATCCTGACAGTAGCTGTGAACGTGCATAGTTCACGTGACAGGTGCAGCCAATCAGGAGCCACAATTTCATGTGCATGTGATCGCTGTGGTTTATGATTGGCTATACCTGTCACGTGAAAGATGAACTTTCAGAGCTACTGCCAGGATGAACGGGACAGCCACTGCGACAGAACGGGAGCGTTCGGGAGGTAAATATGATCTTTTCTTCTATTTTTAGTTATTATTTATTATTATTTATTTTGGAGCGCCCTTGATTCCAGGGCGCTGTACATTTGAGGCGGGTACATAAATAACATTGGTCAAACACGTACAAAGGTGACAATAACTAACTAAGAACTGGTACAGAGGGAGAGAGGTCCCTGCCCGCGAGGGCTTACAGTCTACAGGGAGGGAGGGAAGAGACAGAAGGTGAGGGGCAGACATGTTTGTGGGGTGGAGTTGTGCAACGCGGTTAGTGTTGGTTATAGGCTATCCTGAAGAGATGGGTTTTCAGGTTATCTTTGAGACTAGTGAGAGTGGAGGAGAGTCTGATGTGTTGGGGCAGTGAGTTCCAGAGTGTAGGGGAAGCACTAGAGAAGTCTGGGAGATGTTATGTGAAGAGCTGATAAGACGAGAGCAGAGAAGAAGGTCCTGTGAGGAGCAGAGATTGCGTGAGGGGAGGTATCTAGAGATTAAGGCAGAGATGTTTGGGGGGAGAGGTTATGGAGAGCTTTGTAGGTCAAGGTTACTAACTTGAACTGGTTTCGTTGGGTAATGGGTAGACAGAGAAGGGAATGGCAGAGGGGAGAGGCAGAAGAGTAGCGAGGAGAGAGGTGAATCAAATGGGAAAGCGGGTTTTAAGGATGGTTTGGAGGGGAGCGAGGGTGCTAGATGGGAGGCCACTGAGAAGAATGTTGCTGTAGGCGGGAGATGACTAGGGCATGGACCAGCATTTTTGTGCTATCAAAATTAAGGAATGAGCCAGATTTTGTGAAAAAATTTTTTTAGGTAGAGGTGACAGGCAGAGGTGAGGGTTTGGATGTGCGGTTTGAAGGACACAGATTGGTCAAAAGGTTATCCCAAGCAGCGGACTTGCGGAAAAGGTGAGAGTTGTACAAACCATTGGACAGTGATAGAGAGATCAGGTGGAGGGATAGAGTGGGATGGTGGGAAGATGATAAATTCAGTTTTCTCCACGTTAACTTTAGGAGGCAGAAAGAGAAGAAGGATGTGGACGACAGACAATCTGGGATCTGGGAGAGTAGAGAGGTGACATCTTGGCCGGAGATGTAGAGTTGGGGTTGTCATCAGCATACAGGTGGTAATGAAAACCATGTGATGCTATGAGCTGACCCAGACCAAGAGTGTAGATAGAGAAGAGTAAGGGACCTAGGACTGACCCCTGTGGGACACCAACAGAGAGCGGGCGACAGAAGGAGGTGGTGCGAGAGTGAGAGATGCTGAATGTTCAATCGGTGAGGTACGAGGAGATCCACGAAAGGACCAAGTCCGCATTCCCCAATGGACCAACAAGCTTTTCAACTCTCGGAACACCCCTTTAACTGATATATTTCTCTATGCACATATATCTACATAAGCATAACACCCTAACATCTGTAGGGTGGGTCCCACGACCTACCACGTCACACCCAGTGGGTCCTGCCTGTCAAAGCTTTCAACATGAAGTAGGAAACAGGAGATGTCCACTGAGACTGCTTGTGGGAGGAAGAAAGTTAGACAAAGCATCCTGGAGCTTGTAGTCTTACAGGACAAAGGAAAACAGCTCTTAAACAGGAAATGTTGCTGCTCGGTTGCAAAGAAGAAAGGCCAAATACAGCACATAAAATTTAGCACAGAAAACATTACACAAAATCACTGACCAACAAGCCTTATGGTTTTTTTTTTCTGTTTGCTCAGCCAAAGCCTTTAACCAGTGTGGTGACTTTGATGTGCTTCAACAAACGTATAATTAGCCTTTGGGGTAAATTGATATAATTTTATGTAAATTGAGTTAGGAGTAACTTGGCCAAAAACACAGAGATACACAGGTAGAAAAGATGTGACCAAAATATTGTAGAATGAGATTTGTGTCGGGAAACACTTGTCACGGCACACCATGCATGCCACCTGTCAGACCAACCCAAGAGGCATTCCTGTCAGACACCTCTAGTGGCTTATGGTAGGGAAAACAAATGGGTCAGACAGATAAAAATTCACATAGTTTAAATTTTTAAGTGAGTCTGAATCAAGGAAAGAAAATAAAGGAGTGTTAGTTAGTCTGTAGGGACACGATAAAAAATAGAACAAATAAAAACAATATACCTCATCAACCCTCTGAGGCTGTCCTGGTGATCCAAGCATATTACTGACCCATCCAGTCTTCACATGACCCTGAATCAGTCATGTGTGGTATATCCACTTCTTTAAAGGGAATGTGTCATCAAAAATGACTTATTGTTTAACCCACGTTTTTATGTTAAACACATTTTTTAAGAATTTTTGGTTATATATATTTTTTTTAATTTTCCATATCACTTTCCATATTTTTTAATAATTCTTAAATCCTGCAGTTTTCACTTTGGCCACTAAGCCTAATAGCAGTCTGACACTTCCTGTTCTGTAGAGAAAGATTATCAGTTCTCTGCTCATTATCAGCACAAAGAGGGTCAAACTGAAAGGAGACACCAGTGTGAATAGATAACACAGGATCCACCAGTCACAAGAGGGAATAATCACAGTTCAACCCCTCTCCCCCCCCCCTGCACAGTGATTTCTTCTTCCCAGGTCGCAGAGCTGACAAAAAAACTCTCCTATAGAAGTGAATGGGACAGTCTTAAGTCTCCTATGTGCATGAAGCTACTGTAAAGCATCTCTCTGGCTGCTGTTAAAGGGGTTGTCTCGCTACAATGATTGGGTTTTAATTAAAAGATCTTTAAAAAACAAGCAGCTTTGCAATAATGTTCATTACAAATGTCCCCTACTGATTTTGGGGATTTTAAATCCCTGTTAGTAGAGGCTCATTTTCTCAAATTTTTTCTATTTGCGCCAAACCCTGTTGATCCTTATTTACGGGGCTGCCCGGGTTGTTAACTCATCGCCTTTTGGGAGACAGGGGGGAGCGAGAGCCCCTCCCAAGAATGCTTCTTTTGGAGGGAAGGGGGGGGGGAAAAGGGGGACCTGGCTTCTGTGGGCCCCGTGCTCCCCCTGGGTTTAAAAACCCCCTTTTGTGTCCTGCTTCCTCCTGCCTCTAACAAGATAATTGACAGCGGTGACCCTGTGTGTTACTATAATCATGGATGTTTTTTGGAACGTCATTTAATACTAATAGAACAATCAGGCATGTGAAACTTCATGCTGGTGCTGTTAAAGTAAAACTTTCCTGAAAATTTAACACTTCACAGTTCCCTGTGCTGTTCGGGAAGGTTTTTTGTTTGTTTGCTGGGGGATGTGGAAAATTTTTTTAAGCTAAGCGGGGATATAGGAACACTTGATCCCCTTCCTGCTATTTACAAAACTTTTCACAACCTCCTACAAACCAAAAAATCACCCCTCTCCTGCAACAACCAGGAGGCACACACGGGGGTTAACTTTGCCAGCAAACCCCCTCCCCCTTGCTGTATAAAAAAACTGCCTGGTGCTGGGGGGGAGGGGGGAAAAGGGAGGGGGAAAAGAAAACGGGGGACCAAAAAAACACCCCTCAATTAAAACTATAAAGGGCCCACTGACAGGCTGAAAAGCTTGAAAATGAGACAACTCCTTTAAACCCAGTGCAAAAAGGCCCCCTAGTGGCCAAAGTGAAAACTGCAAGCCCAAAGGGGTTTATTAAAAAAAATATTGAAAGTGATATGAAAAAAAACAACCAAAAATTCCTAAAGAATGTGTTTAACATAAAAACGGGACTTAAACAATAACTCATCTTTTTATGACGCATTCCCTTTGAAAGTCTATATTATGAAAGGACAGAGCAAAGTGATTAAAAATAAGTGTAAAGAAAAAACCTTGAGAATTTGTTCTTTTAGTAAAAATTAAAAAAAAATCAAAAGTAAAAATCAAGCCTTCAAAATAATAGTAAACATGAGAAAAAAAAGAATTTTTTTTAAAAAAGTGTATTAACATTTTTCCCCCCACAGGGAAAAAAGCCCAAAAATTTTTTTTGTAGTTCTTATAAAAAAAAAACCCAAAATATAAAAAAATGTGAGTGATAAACAAACAAGTTACGGGAAAAGGCCCCCTTTTATTTTTTTTATGACACTAATGTAATACAAATTAGTTTAAAAAAGGATTTATTTATAGAAATGTTTTCCTATAACACCTTTTTTTTTACATTAAAGTGGTTTCTGGGGCTCTTAAAATTGATGGTCTTCTCTTAGGAAAAGGCAATACTATTAGATAGGGTAGGGTCCTATTCTCAGCACCCCTGCTGATCATATATTTGAAGGGTCCACACTGCTTGAAGCAAGTGCTGCTGTCTCTTCATTGCTTACATATGATGGTACACAGTGTACTTTTCATTGTGGCTTTGCTAGGTGCATTTTTAAACCACCCACTTTTGGGGACAGATCATTTTTCTTAGCCACCCCAATTAATAATTTAAGCACGTCTACACTAGCGATATAAATTTAATAAAAAGACCTTCAGCACTTGAGCAATTCTTGGATAACTCTTCTTTACCTTTAATAAACATTTTCAGATTGGCTTTCCTTTTCTCTTGTTGGCTGTTTTAAAAATACTATAAATAAACAAACTGACATTCAGTTTCCCACGGCAATTTAAACCCATGGTACGGTACCCAACTAAGGGGAATTTATAAGGCCTTCTAAATCACGGGCCAAAGCACATGGGGGGGGGGGGACATTCTCACAGGGCACCCCTCTAGCTATGTCCAAGCACATGATATCACAGCAGTGCATGCAACGTCAAAAAAAGAGGGGGTTTTGGCAAGCTTCCTGTTTCGCAAGGCTGTGGATAGATAAGAGCGGGTTACTTGAAAAGGCGTTGGAGTCTCCATTTTTTTTTACCACTTTTTAAAGTGCCCCATTTTTACAAACTGCTTTTTGCTGGGCTGCAGAATAAGAGATTTTTATGTATTATTTTAGGGGGGCGGTTTTTGCTTTCTTGTCTTGCCTCTTTTTCCTTCCCTTGCACTTTCCCCCCTTCCCCTCACAAGCAACACACAGGAAAGCTCTTCCTCCCATATAACCTGTTCTATACAGGCAAGGGGGCGGGGAGGGGCGAGGGGGTTTGCTTGCCCAGGGTTTAATCCTTTGTGGTTGTGGGCCTGCCTAGGGGTTCCTGCTGGGCCAGGCTTGCTCCTTGCTAGATCCAGCTTGCCCACTGTTCAGCTCCCCCCGGAAGTGGGGGGGGAACAAGGACAGGGGGTGGACCGGGGGAAGAGGGGCTGGGGATTCTATGGGGAGTGTGGGAGAGGTCTGTGGTAGCTGTTGTATTTATCGCTTAAAAAATAGGCGGGGATGCAACGGGGTGATGCAAGGTATAGTGTTTCCCTATACCCCCTATTGCTTATGGCATACCAATTTCTTTCCACATATCTCACAAAAGGCCAAAACAAAACAAAACCACTGGTCTGAAAAACTGGACCCCCACAGTTTTTGGCTTGCAGTCTGTTGAAGTGAGGTTACTATTTACTGTCAGGATGTAGGGTCACTAGTTACAGGCCAAAGAGCATGGAAAAACCCCGTTCCACTTATGCCTCCCTGATCTGTTCTTTTAGGTATAGGGTTCAGTAGGGTGGGGCTCCACAAGACCACAATTCAGATAATAGTAATACACTCCCCCACTTCCAATTTGGGCTGTCCCACACATTCTATATTGATTCTGCCCTCCACATCTTTGCCTTCTCCTCCAAATCTGTGTAGAGGGGAGGCAGGAGGAGGAATGGGGAAGGGGCACCACACAGGGTTAAATTCCAGCTACCCACAGACCAACAGGAAAAAAAAAGGCCAGAAAGGCCCCCCCCCTCCACCTCCCTTTTCCCACTACATGAATGCATACTGTGCGGGAGGGGGGCCTCTGTTTTGCTCTGGTCCTGTATTCAGAAAAAAACAGATGGTAGGTTTCATTTCAGCACTGACAAGTGGCCACCAGGTTGAGGATAAAGGGATCAAAAACAGGTCAAAAGCTTGCTATAGGGATTTTCAGGTGCTTTGATGCATACTTACTTAATCAGGGATAACTCAAAAAATCAGTAAGGGGGGGGAAATTTTGTAATTCGAAACATATAATTGCCAATAATGCTTGGGGCTTGTTTTTTTAAAAGCTTCTTTTAATTAAAATTCCCAAATTCATTGTAGCGACAATCTAAACCCCTTTAACAGCCCTGTTTGTTTGCCTAGGGAAGGCACAGTCCTTGTTAAAGCATCGGGATAGCAGTAGGAAACCTCTGGGAATCCCGGGGGACCAAACCTTAACCCTTTGATTTAGCCCACGGTTCCGTTTGACCGCCCCCAAGTCATAATCAAAGGGGGGCAAATTAAACCCCTGCTCTGTTGGGTAAATCTCGGGGGGGGGGACCTTTTCCCGGTGACGCTATAATAATGGAAAAACAGGGGGGGAAACGTCTGTAACAGTCATGCCTGGAGGGAACCTTGGAAGTAAAGCCCCAGGGGCTGGTCTAAATAAAAAACTCCAACAAGTCTAACAACAAGGGCGCTTGGATGGGCCCACAGGTGGGAATTGGGGGAACTAAGACACTTCCCTCATGTGTAGGGTCCTCACCCTTGTATGGCAAGGTAGATCTTGCGGTGAGTTTGTCGATTCACGCTCGCATTCATCACCAACAAAGCAAACATTGCAGAGGTCTCAAGGTGTGGGAATTAGGTAGCATAGAGGAATGCCAGCTCATCCTGAGTAAGGAGAAGAGATCGGGCGCTAAGCAGAGATAGAGAATGACAAAAAGACACTAGCCATCTCCGTGTCCATACCGAGCGCTCAGAAGAGTGATGTCCTCAAGAGAGCATGGATTGAGAGGAGTGCTGCGTTGTATCAGTTATCTGAGAGTCCTACCATGACGCTAAGTAGTACATAGGTCGCGGCACTCAACGCGCAAGGTAGACGAAGATGGAGGAGAGACTGTGACGGGTGCTCCTCTCCTGTGTAGATTAACTACTAAGCTCTGCTGGGATGAATCCCTCTATGTTTTTGGTCGCAGCCAAGAGGGCGAGAGTGTATGGGGGAGAGTGGTGCTGCACGCTC
Source organism: Phyllomedusa bahiana (assembly GCA_025379985.1). Classification (NCBI taxonomy): domain Eukaryota; kingdom Metazoa; phylum Chordata; class Amphibia; order Anura; family Hylidae; genus Phyllomedusa; species Phyllomedusa bahiana. The sequence continues at coordinate 6,589 of JAODAL010041223.1, read as the reverse complement.
TCGAATGGACTTGTGAGTGGAGAAAAGAGTTGGGAGATCTCTCGCGTGAAGAGTCGTGGAAGTAAAGGCATGACATAGAGGACTACGGGGTTGTCATTCTTGCACAGAGCCTTTAATCTTGGGTGATTGAGGTGGTACGGACGGTGTCGCGAGAGATTATGCACAGGTGCGCGCACAATGAATCTGACAGATATCATCCCCACCACACTCAATTGAGCGGGGGCCACCCATTAGGGGTGTGCCGTTACTGTCCATCGCATTGTCCTTCGCGCTATCTATTCGCGGGGGAGTGGTATCTCCTTTTTGTTGGCCAAGTCTGGGGGAGCCAGAACACTGTGTGCTTATGCCCTGACTGCTGGCCCTGGGTTGTCAGTTAATCAGGGGTGGATAAAAATTATCAATTTGCTTTAAAGAATAAAAAAGATTACCATAAAAAAAATTCAAAAAGTAAAAAAATTTCTGATTTTTTTTTTGATTATGTTCAATAATCGGGATTTTGTTTTTTTTTGGATTTAAAATCGCGGGTTTTTTGTTCATATTAAACTGCTTTTTTGAGGATAAAAAAATATTTTACCATTCCAAAAAGGTTTCTTTCATTCTTTCTTGTGGGAAGATTTAATAAGCTTGGGGAGTTGGTTTAACTCAGTAGGGGAAGTAAAGGGTGTAATTATGTGTAAACATTTCCGACAATGCCATGCTCCCTTTCCAGGTGGGGTTTTCTTGGTAGGATTTGTGGGCAAAGTTTTCTCGCTCCTATATTTAATTCTCTCAGGGGAACGCATCGCTTTACTTACGCAGTTCTCAAGAAAATCTGATTTTGGGGGACTCCGCCAGGAGGTCCCAGGCCTTCTTCTTCACAGCCAAAAAAAAAAATGGTTTACACACATGGATCAGAGTTTGATAAAGGGGGGGACCCTTTTAATACCTATTGTTTCTTAGCATAATACCTATGAATAACAGGGAATCCAAAATAAAACCCCAATCCTGTGGCGCCAAGTTCCAAGAAAAGTTACGACAATTAGGTTTGCTGATTGGTTTTGGAAGTGGAAAATACGAAATCTGCACAAATACAAGGGAAGGGAATGTGAATTCTAAAGTGTTGGAGGAGGGAGGATAAAGGGGGGGCCATGCCAGACGAGAAAAATTGAAAGTGAAAAACTTTGGAGCCAAACAATTACTTTGCCAAGCATAGGGGCCCCCATGGGGACCCAGGGGACAAGTCAGGTATCTGTTTTGTGGTTGTTACAGTTATCTGGAGGTTTAACATTACATTCTTTCCTTATAATGGCAAAGCCAGGGGGGGCATAAAAAAAAGGGTGGGGGGGGGAAACTCAGTTTGGGGGAAATTTTATTTTAAAGATAGCTTACATTTTGCCTATCGGTAAGGGGCAGGGGCATTTGCGTGCAATAATGCAAACGAGATGCAAAATAAAACGCAAAAGAGTATGGCCCAAAGGGCTTGGGTGGCGTGAATGAAGGGGACCAAAATCCATCCATAGGAGAGAAGTGCGGTTGATTTGAAGATGACAAAAGGAAAAAATAATCTGAACAGGGCCGGGGATTCTTTCAGGTTGGGTCAATAACATTTTTATTGGTATTTTTCCTATTTGGTCTAAAAGATCTTGAATAAATGCGTCAATGTGTTGAGAAATAAAAATTATATTTTCTTATTCATTTTTTACTTGCATGTTTATGTCATTGTGGTTACAAGTTATGATGAAGGAAAACAAAATAAAAAAAATCTGAAACACAAAAAATTAATTGTCCTTTTGGGGGCCAGGGGGCCCAGTTGGATGGTGTTGTGTTAACATGAAGGCAGGGAAAAAATTGTATTAATCAACCAATTAAAAGAAGAATATAACAGGGGCATTGTCTTTTTTTTGTTTAGGGGAATTCCCCATGGGAATTTTCGGGAAAAAACTAATTTCCCACCTTCCCCTAAGATTCACCATCCCATCCTGTTCTTACAAGTTTTCCACGGAGTTTCCCATCCAGGAATAGTGGTGGCTTTTCATTTAGCAGGCAAAGGCATTTTTCATCAATCAGGGGGGGGGACAACCCCCTCAAGCCACTACATATCCACCCCATTCACCCAAATGGATAGGAGAAGAACAAAATAAAACCTTTAACCTCCTGGAAAACCACCATAGGATAGGGGTTTGTGTTAAGGAAAAACTAATGCTGAATTAGAAAAAGGTAGTTGTTTTGATGAAAAAAAATTGGGCCCAGTTTATTTTTATTGCAAGGGGGGAAAAACTTCTTTCTTTCTTTGTCTGGGGGGACTGAGGAACCCAAAAAAAAAAAAAATAACATTTCTTTAATATGGTTTTCAAGGGTTCACTTGGAAGGGGGGTCTGGATTACCAGTCCACCCAAGCTGAAAGGCTTTTGATGTTGCAGGGGGGGACAAAACATGCTGGAGAATTTCAAGGGTTGTTAAATGGGGGACAGAGAAAAACTTGGGAGCAATAGGGGTTTGACAACAACTAAAATCCAGGGTCTGGGAGTGGGTTAAATTGTTAAAAACCTTTAAGTATTGGATGTGGGTGGGGTATATGGTCCCCAATCATTTTTTCCTTATTGTATTGGTTGCTTTGTTTAACAAAAATCAGAAGCAGGTAAATGGGTCTTTCACTTGCACAAACATACTGAACTTTTACGTCAGGGGAAACTGCAAACCCACAAGCTGGAATTGGAACTTACAAGGAAAGTGGCATGTAAAAAAATGCTTAAGACGGGGGCAATTGTGGAAGCAAAAATTTCAAAAGGTTCTTAGATTATCGGCTAGTTTGGGTCACTAGTGACCCCGATTTGGCTGGCAAAAACGTAATCCAAGATGGATGAGGAGATTTAGAAGAAGCAGGGTGGGGAATTAACAAAGGTTTCTATAACATAATTGTTGCCCAGGGCTTTCATTTGCTGGCCCATCCTCTTTGCTCAAAAGGGGGGCTTTAATGTGTTCAGAATTTAAAAGGGGCTAATGGTTGGTTTGAAAAATTTATGCTAAAAATTACCTTTTCCGTTATTTAATTTCATTTTGCGGGGCAAGGGCTGCTCTTGAAAAGGTGGGTGGAAACCAAAGCTAACGCTACCCATCTCAAGATGTTAGGATTGGAAACGCATCTGGTGGGTGGGGGGAACTTGTTTTGAGTGGGCAGTTTAATATCTCATCAAACTGGGCCAATTCTGATGGGACACTTTTTGGTGAAGAATATTCGAGGATAAAAAATTAAGAATGGGCCCCACTGTGCAACGGCCAAAATCCCTCACAACATTGGGGGCTTAAGAGGGGGGAAATACTATAGTGTTTGGGAACATTTATTGGGCTGACGGGCTTTCCTGGAAAAAAAAAAAAAAAACCCGCATCTCTCAAATGGGCTTTAACGATACAAAGAAATTACAAGGAAAAATAAGCTGTTTTAGGCTGATCGGGGATTGCTGTTGACAATATTTGGGAAGGGAAACTGATATGAAACACTTAAAAAAACTGAGTACTAACTTGGACAGAATTAAAAAGTTACAAACGGCAGTAAAACAAAAAACGAAATGGGGGGACAAGCCCACTTGACTTCCCCAGGGCTCATGTTTTTTTAGTGCAAATAGATTTGGTCAATATCCCAATATTTTTTTTCCTGGGTTCAAAAAACAACCTAAGGTGCTTGGGAAAGAGGAGTTTAAGCAATTTGAAGCATGGGTTAATCCAGCAATTCATCCATCCTGTTTTAGAAAATGCCCAAACTATAATGAAATACTTTTTCCAGGAAAAGGGCTAAGGGGGATAAACCATTACAATAGAATATAATATGTTTTGCTGAAGGATTAATTTTTTAAAAAGGGAAAAGGTCACCAGCCAAGTTTTAAATGGTGGAAGGTCCACTTAAGGCGCCGATATCTGGAGTTTAGAGGGGGACTGTTCAAGTAATGATTTTTTTCAACTTTTAACATCAGCAGTAGGTCCTTTCTTCTGAGGGCGTGAAACCGCTTAATTCTCCTTCCTTTGGGGGGTGGTGGGGGGACCTTTCATTCATTCTTTAAAAAAATTGAGAAAATCGGTTTGGGGGAACCAATAAAAAAGCAGGAAAGCTTGTTTTTTTATTTCTTTTTCCCAGGATTATGAAAATGGATAAGCTAACAAAGAAAAGGAAGGATGATTGATGAGGAAGGATGAGCGACAAGTGGAGGCTTATACAGAAGGGGGGAACCAGGGCAGGGACAGGTTTTAAGTATTTAAGGTTTTTCCATGTGTTCGGGCTGGGCTGGGGGACAGTCTAAGGGTTTGTCTTAATATTTATATAAATTATATATTATTTAGATAATATCTATTATATATATATATATATTAAATAATAATTATTGTGTTAAGCCCAAACTTTAGTTAAACAAAAATCTTGGGATGGTTTGTTTTTAAGCCAAAATTAAATTTATGCGCTGTTAAATGTTGTTATTGGTTCCAGTTGGAAATAAATTCGTATTTAATATGTGTTATTAAGGGTCAGGGGATTATTTTTTCTCCTTTTTCCTAAGTGTTACAACAGGAACAAGTGGTGGGTCCAAAATACTGAATGATTAAAAAGCCCATTAAGACTGGGGTAGAAAAAAAAGTTAGAAATTATAAAAAGTGATTCTAAACAAATCTTAATTCTAAGCTTGCATGTTTATGAAAAATAAGCAAAGAACAAAACTAGGTTTTAGGTAGGGGAAAATAATCTTTGATTTTTAAATTCCACTGATTATAAAATCAAATTGCCCTTTTTTACTGGGACTAGTGGATTTAAAATCGCTGGATTTAAAAAATCTTCGTCATGATTTTTAAATCCAGTTAGATTTTTAAAAATCCAAAAATCTCACCCCTGGTTTCATTTTAACTGGGACCTACAAAGTCGCTTAATGAATTAGCTATAAGTAATAATGCTCTAATACATTTTACTGGGAGTGTAAAAAAGAAAAAAAAGTCAGTTTTATCCCCCTTAATGAGGAAATTATAAAAACAATTAAAAAAATACAAAAAGAACAAGGGGGTTAGAAAATAAAAGTAAAATTATAAAATAAAATAAATACCATAATAAAATATTTAATTTAAAAAATAAATAGTGGCCATACATATTAAAAACAAAAGGATACTACCCCACATATTTATAGGATTCCCACTGGCCCCGTAATACCCTGGTCTTTATTATAATTTAAATTTTCCCCAACCAAAGGTTAATTTTTAGTGTGGGGAAATTTGGTTTGAATGGGTTTAAAAAAAAAAATAGCAATGTTTTGTATTTGAACCCCAAAAAAAACTTTTTCCCCCAAAAAGGTACAACTAAACCCCCCACATAAAAAACCTCTTCCCAACTGTGTCTTTTGAAATAATAAAAAAGTTACAAATGAAAGGGGAGGCAAAAAATAAAAAAATTGCTGGTAATTGGGGTTTTTCAGGCTTGGGGGGCTTAAAAGGTTAAATAAAGTGTTGTTTTATTTTTTCATTTTATTCGAGTGTTAGTAATGGAGATGTCTGACAGACACCTCTCTATTACTATCGCTTGAGCTTGGTGTCAGCCAGGGTTGTTTTTTGTCACCCCAAGGCTGACACTGACCCCCTCTATTCTCCCAGTACCTAACGCATCAGGGGTAATGGGAAATGCCATGTTACCATCAGAAGAAGACCCGCTAATGTGAGGGTCTGACTTTGGGGTGGCTGTGGGCTGGTATTTTTAGGATGGGAAGGGCCCAATAATCATGGACCTTCCCATCCTGATAGCAAAAGCCTGCAGTTGATGATTTTACCTGGGCTGGTTATGAAAAAGGAGGGGACCCCATGTCAGTGACCAGGGCATCACACAGCTTTCCTGGATGCTGTATAGGCTATCCAGCAGCCAGTAAAGCTGTGTGATACCCTATCCCACACAGGAGGCATGCAGCATTTCTATGATAAGAAAGCTAGTTTTTTGCTGTGGGGAATGGGGTGTTAAAGGGGTTGTCTCACTACAAGGATTGCTTTTTTATTTTAAAAAGATCTTGAAAAAAACAGTCACTTTGCAATATTTGTCCATTAACCCATATCCTACCTTTTTTCCTAGATATCCCCTTTGGGTATGGGCTGCATCAGTCCTCAGGTCCCTAATAAGACCTGTTTGACCCCTTCCTGTGGCTGCCAGCACTGGTTTTTTGCTATGGCAACAGACCTGGCTTTACGCAGCCTAGAAGAAGCCAGTAAAAACGCCCCGGAATTCCTAAATGAAATAAGAAAAACAGGGATGAGGTAAGATGAGTCAATGAAGTGAGACAACCCCTTTAACTAGCTTTACTAGATCCTGGATAGCTGAGTTGGCTGTGATGGGGCAGGCAGGCAGGGAGGGAGGAGTATCTACCTCCTTTGCGGGGAAAAAGGGCTTGAGTGCCCCATAGTAGCTATGTATCTAGTGGGGGGTCGGGGTATGGCCTTTTTTCTCCCTTTGACATCCAGGGAAAATTTCTGATTTTTCCCCAAATGCCACTAAAAACATAAAACAGTTGTTGTCTGTGGGAACTCTTTCATGATATTTTTTGATGCAGTATTTTTGGTGTTTTTTATAAAATAACATGTGGGGGGATTGTCCAAAAAA
>JAODAL010041222.1:0-36105 GCA_025379985.1 Phyllomedusa bahiana | reverse complement strand
GAAATACCTAAATAATGGTCATACACATAACCACATAACAATATGCAGGGAGAAAATTTCACTGTACTGATCAAACCAAGACTAGTATTATCAAAGATACCTCTATGCATAGATCAAATAATACCACCACATTATGACCACAAATGGCCACCACATAGTGACTGAGTAATATCACCACACCATGACCTCATATCACCACCACATAGTGACTGAATAATATCACCACACCATGACCACATATAACCACCACATAATGACCAAATAATACTGCCACATCATGATCACATATCATCACCACATATCCCAACACATAGTGACTGAATAATACCACAACACCACGACCACATATTGCTCCCAAATAGTGACTGAATAATACCTCCACAACATGACCACATATCACCACCACATTGTGACTGAATAATACCACCATCATTTTCCTGAATAAAAACCATCATGCTGCTACCAATATCCTGCCATACAGTGATCATATGGGGTGGATACCATTTGTACGCAGGCGCTCTGCAGACATAAGTGATTACAGTGCAGTTACATTTAGTGAGTCACAAGTTATGTCTTTTCTGATGGGAGTTGTTCTCTTTCCCTGTTTCCATTTGTTCCAGATTGCCATGACAATTTTTGCCAGCCATGCCTCATTCTTACAGATTTAACCATACAAACATCTAAGACTCCTCGCTAGCTGTTCCTACCTCCGCACAAACTCCCCATGGAGATATGGGTGTTGTACAGGGGGTATGGGGCGATAGGCGGTAGTGACAGGGGTTATAAAGTGTTAGTTGAGGGTTGTATTTTGTGTTGGCACTAGGCTCCAGGGGTTAGAGAGTAGGTACAGCCACAGCTTATAGGCACAATCTCCTGGTGGAAACAGAGTACCAAACTCCCAGAGATTGTGGTGCGGCTGTGACCTGTACTCTGTGCCCTGCACCCTCAGATGATCAGCCATAACCTTCAAGGGTGCAGGGGATGGAGTTTATTTCTAACACTATCGTAAATTGGTCAATGAGAGCCGGTGTTGGGGAGTGTTTATTTAAATAAATTGTTTCTTTTGTTTCTGTGTTTTTTTGGTTTTTTTTTACCATTTTACTCCAGTCTTAGTAATAGAAGTCTGATAGATGCCTCTTCATTACTATCTCTGGGACTTGGTATAAGCCAGTGGTGTTTTTCATTTCCACAAGGCTGACACTAACCCCTTGTCACTATTACCCCAGTACCCAATGCATCAGGGGTACTGGGAAGATCCAGGATTCTGTCAGAAGGGGGACCATCTAATGTGATGGTCTGCTTCTGGGGTGGCTGCAGAATAGTATTTTAGTGTGGGAAAGGCCAGTACTCATGGACCTTCCCATCTTAATAATTTCATTTTGTACCTGCCGATTTTACCTTGGCTGATTAAAAATGGGAGGACCCCATGTCATTTTAGTGACAAGGGGTTAGCTCAGCCTTGCAGTGATGAAAACTATCACTAGAGACATCTGCCAGACACTTATATTACTATCACTGGAAGAAAATGGAAAAAAAAACATAGCAACAGAAAAAAAACCTTTATTTAAATAAACACTTCCGACACCAGCCGTTGTTGACCATTTTATTAGGGAAATAGATACAACTCTTGTCCAACGTAGTCCAGTGAATCCATCGTAGTCCAAAAGGGAAACTTATAACACAAAAACAACACAGAAACCCTACAAATGGTGCATCACCCAGCTTTCCCGGAAGCTGAACAGCCTATTCAGCATCTGAGAAAGCTGGGTGACATCCCCCACAATAGGCTCCCAGAAAAGCTGGTTGGCTGCTGTGGGGGATGGATGTTAATCTGCTTTCCCGGATGCTGAGTAACCTATCACTTACCTTTCTCTGCCATGTGCGTAACCGCAGCAAGATTGTATAGTCTAGCTGTGGGGGCAGTGCATGCCCTCTGTAACCAGTGATCTCAGGGGTGCGTCTTATGAGGTTTCCCTGGCACCACTGCTCTGCTACAGTTGCGGCTGTCATGGTGAGAGTCCATGACAGCCGCCAAGTCAGCACCCATAATTGGTGCATCCTGCAGACACGCAAATATTGGATTGCACAGCCCAGTCCTGAGGATTCAGGGCCTATTTCCTGGATATCTGGGACATCTCGAAAAGTCAGGACACCTGCCAGCCATCCCATGAGGGCGGGACATCGTTCCCAAATCGGGACTGAAGTGAGGACGATTGGGAGGTTTGTTATGCTATACCGCACACTGCTGTGTTTGCACTAATAATTACAATATAAGCTATGGGCATGGCTGTAAAATGTGATGGACAGTTCTGCAATCAGAGAAACAAAGCGATCTTGAACTCAGCAGAAGCTTAGAAAGCTGTCTAGCACCACCTATTGGAAGTAGATTCCTTGTAAATCAAGTCAGAACCCCCCCCCCCCCCGAAGCCCAAAGCGAAGGGGGACCATGACTTTGGGAGGGGGGAACCAAGAGCTCCCGTATAGCGGGGAGTTTTGGCTGTATAGCTGTAGGTATTTAAGCTGAGGGTTTCAGTGTATACATAGTATATTTATTGTAAGTAGCTTTGAGCAAATGGGATAGGTTTTGAGAGGGCAGCAGGTTTTGAGAGGGTAGTTTATAGTCCCTGCATTGTGCTTAGGCTCCTGTCTGTGTAGTTTATAGTTATGAGTAGGGGGGGGGGGGGGTTGTGATATGAGAGGGAGGAGTTGTGGATGGGGAAGAATTTACTGTGAGGAGGGTGGGGTGTAGGTATAGATATAACGTCCGGTCTGCTCCTCCTCTTCCTCTTTTCTCTCACCAAGACATCAAGAAAAGATGTCCCTCCCACCCGCCCCTATTTTAATGAATGCTCTGAAACTTGTGTTTAGCTATGATCTGTACATTGACGAATGTATTATTGTATTTTTTTATATTGACTTCATTATATACCTGGTTTCAGACACCGTTATTATGATACTGATGAGTACTTGAGTTGGCATTATCCGTTAAGCCCAAGGGAAGGGCGATCCTTCAGCCATGGTTCCCTAGAGGTTTCCTCCACAGGGGGTTTTTCCTCTCCTGAGTGCTGTAGGAGGACTCCTAATGAGTCTGGGATTTGCTACTTGGTCAAAAAAAAAGAGAAAATGAAAAACATGAATCTTGGTATTATAACCTGTCACTGCTTTTATGTTGCGGTTCAGGAGTCAGGTGGAAGTTGCAGGACAAGTTATGGTGGACTCATTTTAACTAATAGAGGATGTTAAACCTCATGGTGTGAAGAGGCTGAGCTCTGGAAGTGACCAGCCTTAAGGATGGTATAATGGTAATGGCATTCAGGGGCGGGCACGGTGGTTAATCAGGAGTGAGGATCTTCAGTAGGGTCAGTGGTACCCCTAAAGTTTACTGGCTCTACTAGAATGGCAAGCCAGAGCGTGCCGCCCCTTTATTGCTGGCTGGCCGGGTGCTGCATGTCAGACAGCTGGGAATATCACACAATTGTCTAGCACTCCACCTGACTCCCTCCATGTTTGTTGTACTTATGTGGTTTGAATAAAGCTGTGGCCATTTGACACCAAAGGTGAATGTGTTTGTGCATTTATTCTTGTGTTTGAATGGGGTACTAGTTAGAGCGGGGGTTCATCCCATATCCAAAAGTCATGACCCATTAAAGAGTTTTTCCCATCAATTTTCCCATCATTATCCTATATCAATAGGATATGTTATAAATGTCTGATAGGTGTGAATTCCACCTCTGGGACCCAAACCTATTTTCAGGATGGGTCCCCAAAAGTCTTCATGCAAAACAGAGTGGTGGTTATGCATGTGTTCTCACCAGTACTCGAAATCAACATTGAAATGAATATAGAGTGCCGCGCATGCGTTGCCACCTCTCCATCCAATTCTCAAAATAGAAGTTGATCCCAGAGGTGAGACACATATCTGTCAGACATCTATTGCATATCTTATCAATATGCAATAGATGTCTGAAATGAGAATACCCATTTAAAAGATAAAAGAACTTATTTACATACTCTTTTTCCCAGAAATTATTGTCCTGCCTATAAGACTTTGTATGTCAACTTGGAGCTCTCTTCAAGGGGCAAAAATTTCTCCCTGGAAGATAATCCATAGGTCAGAATTTTTCCTGTTACGTTATGGTTGTGTTTAAGGAAGCAGGGAAACCTGTGTTACAGTATAGGGAGCTCTGATCCCTACAATCCCTTAACGACCGCCAACCATCTTTTGGCGTCGGCCATTTCAGGTCGTTCGTCTGCACCGACGTCTTTTGGTGTCGCTGCAGACATCGGAGTTTGCGGCTCCCGACGCCGCAGCAGCGCTGAGAGCCCAGCACAGCTCCTGCGAGCTCCGGAGAGCAGGGGAAACCTCCGCTCCCCGGTGCTTTAACCCTTTGATTGCCGCAGTTTGTCACCGCAGCGCAATCAAAGGGTTTCCCTGCTCTGTCTGGTGATTGGAACACACGGTGACCCAACAGAGCCCGGGAACGGCTGCACATTTCAGCCCTGGGGCCCCTAGAGTAGCCCCAGGACTGTCTGGTAAGAAGCCAGTGTTTCAGGCAGACTGTTTTGTTTGTCCTGATCACTGCCTGTGTCAGACTGACACAGATTATAATGTATTAGCATATATGAATATGAATATTTAATAAAATATAATTTTTAATACATTACACACACATAAAAACCTACACATATTATGTATCCAAACTATAATAATAACATTTAGAATTAATCTAACAACTTATTAAGTTTTAAATATGAATGGTGTAAAAAAAAAAATGTAAAAAAACAAAAAAAAATAAAAAAAATTCTGAAATTATTTATAAGTGAACTTAAACTATTCCCCCATAAAGGACAACTTGTCTCGAATAAAACCAGGCCTCATACAACTGCGTCATTGAGAAAATAAAAAAATTACAACTGTTGGAACGCAAGGAGGCAAAAACTAAAAAACATGTTCTGGTCATTAAGTACTTTTCAGGTGTTCGGCTTAAAGGGTTAAAGGGATGTTTCCACTAGTGCTTTTCAGAGCTGCAGGTCGACTCATATTTGGAATTCTTATTATAATTAATGGGGAGGACGGGTACAAGCTCTATTGCAGCTCTTATGGGGCTCCATTACAGCTTTCTGCACAGTAACAGATTGGGAGTGAAACAATAACTTCACTGTAAGAACTGTGAATCTGTGGAATAGCCGTCTGAGGAGCTGGTCACAGCAGGAACTGTAGAGAGTTTCGAGAAAGGCCTAGATACCTACCTGGAACTAAAGAATATTAATACATACATAGCTATATAAAATTCTGGATCCTGTCTGGTGGAGGCTCTGGGGTCAGAGATGGGGTCTCCCCTGGAGAAGATTGGTTCTTGCCTTGTGGGTTTCAGGGCATTAACCAGAGGTGAGGCTGTTCTAGAAGTCCTTGTCTCTCTCCCTTCACCCACATTTTCCCCACCCTTGGTTGAACTTGATGGACACGTGTCTTTTTTCAACCGTACTAACTATATAACTATGTAACTATGTAATGCCATAAACCACTGAACTGCAGTAATAATGCCACTCTCAAGTGAAAAGACCAGAATGGGCGGCTATGCTCCCAGGTGGTTGGAGGCTCCATGAAAAATCATAGCTTCTATGGCAGGAAAAAAGGCAATCAAAGAGGAAAAAATACCATGATATGATCCATATTCACGGACAGCTCAGAGGTCAGCACTATCTCCTTGCAGAAATTGGGTCTTGGGTTCAAATCCCACCAAGGACAAAATCTGCAAAGAGTTTGTATATTCTCCCCATGTTTTCATCCGGTTACTCTTATTTTCCCCTACGCTCCAAAAACATACTGATTGGCTAATCTGGAATTTAGAATATGAGCCCCAATGGGTACAGTGACCGATGAGAATGATGACAATCTCTGTACAGCGCTATGGAATGCAACATCACTATATAAATGTCTGTGGAGCTCCTCAGCTCTTTTCCCATAAGCCATTGCTTTATGCAAAACAGTCAGTGAGGTCTGAATGGCAAGTAAACCCTCACACCGACCAATTTATTGGTTCCTCTCCTTAAGGAGAGACTTTTCCCTTCGAAGCCACTCTTGCCTCTCCCCCAACCAACCAGAAAGTTTACACTGGAATGACGAGGGGCAAATACCCCGAAACAGCTGTCTGTAGTTGAACTCAACTTAACTTAACTGGTTTGGCTCAAATCCCTTTCACATTGCTAGGCTCCTGCGAGCTACATATATCAGGACAGGGACCTGCTTATTTTTCATAGATTATACTGTATACAGCTATGCATATTCTTTAGTCTACTTAGATTTCAATACAAAAAAGGCAGAAGCACTATGAAAATTGAGCACTAGAGTACGGAATACATAGAGCCCATCATGCAGCAGGATTGCACTTATGCCTTCACATGTGATAATTGTAGTTGTCACAGTGTCCGCATGCATTGATTTACTGTCACTTTCATCATCACAGGGATCAGTGAAATTGCAGGGGACTATCATCCATATTCAGACAAGATAAAGGAAAAACAGTTTAAAGGCAACCCTCATCATTACTGCAGTTGATGCGTGCTGAGTTAACCCAGGGGGACAAGACCTTAATAATATACTTCCAGGAGAGTGGCACCATAAGGAGAAAGAGAGAACCACGCAGGGAAAGCAGGAGCTAAATTACTCCTGATTTGCTAAACCCCATTGTACATGTTCAATCTAATTCGTCATCTTCCAAACCAGGAACAGTGATTGTTAGTGATGACACATTTCTAGGACATGCAATTAATTCTTGATTGGTAAGGGTCTTACTCCGAGGACCCCCACCAATCCTCAGAAGGACGGGGCTTCAGAGCAAGTTAAAGAGGATGTGTCACCTGCTGACATGCCTGTTCTGCTGCATGCAACAACAATGCTAAAGCTCAGCTTCTTAGAACTGCATTGTGTCAACTCTGTTATTCCTCCTGGAAATATGAAATACATTGACAACTGGGAGTTACTGGCAGTGAGGTATGTCATTACATACTTTGACATTGGACAGTGTTGGGAGAAGCCTTATTGTCAAGTTAAATGGTCACCCCTAGGGGCACATGTATGAAACGTGGTGCCGCCTCGACAGTCGTAGTTCTGAGTGTAGCATTCATCAGTATCTGTGAAAGCGTGTCGCAGCATTTTAGAAACGTGTGCCATCGTGAGACACGTTTATGCACTAAAAAATTTACCCGCTTTAGATTTTATTGCCCAAAATTTGTCTCAGCAGCGCCACTATGAAATTGGTATGGATTCATACGACAGTTTCGCCCCACATTTTTTTTTGTAAAACCCCAAATTCATAAATTTGAGTCGTAAAATCGGGCATGGCCCCCCTTGAATTGGAACATCAAAAGTGTCGGGTTTCTGTTGCAGCAAGCCCCGATTTTGACATGGGAAACATTTTTTTTAAAACATCTGCCCGGGACAAGGCTATAAAAAGGTTTTTTGGCTCAAACAGGGCAAAAAACCCTGCCACAGCCCCATTCACACATGTCGCTCCTAGTCATCAATTTACTCATACAGTACACTTTCACAAGGAATAATACAGCACCAGCACAATGCTGGCAAAATAAATTAGGCTCCAAATTGTTATTTAATGAGAAATACAGGTATTTACTAAAAGTTATCAACAGATTTTCTTTAAGCACTATGGGCGACATGTATTAACGGGGCTGCGCCCCGAAAGCGGCCTTTAAAAAGCGTATAGACCATTTTCCCATTGATTTAAATGAAAAATTCACCCCCAAACTTTGGCCGGGAAAGTGCCTCATTTCCCCGCCAAAGCTTTTTAGGCACCAAAGTTTAGGGGCGTTCCCGGGGGCATGGGACCACAAAAGTAGAAGTAGACACAATTATGATTCTTTGACGCCAAAACTTTGGCGCTTTAACAGTTAGAACCCGACCAGGGGGAAAAGGTTTGGGGCCTGAGCCAGCTTGGGGGTAAAAGGCTCAAAACTGCCCCGTATTAAAAGAACTGCAGGGAAAAAACAGCCAGAACCCGGGTTTTAAAAGGGGGTGCCCTGAAAAAGAATTGTGGTAAATTTGGCCCCACCCCCTTTCCCTAAATTTTTATGACCTGCAGAAGAACAGCCAACCGGGTTTTAAAAGGTGGTGCCTGAGCCAGACTTGTGGTATTGGCTCTACACTGCCCTGTATGTATGACCTGCAGAAGAACAGCCAGCAGGGAAAAGGGTGGTCCCTGAGCCAGACTTGTGGTATTGGCTCTACACTGCCCTGTATGTATGACCTGCAAAAAGAACAGCCGGGCCCAGGGTAAAGGTGGTGCCTGACCCAGACTTGTGTATTGGCTCTACACTGCCCTGTATGTAGCCCTGCAGAAAAACAGCCAGCCAGGGTAAAGGTGGTGTCTGACCCAGACTTGTGGTATTGGCTCTACACTGCCCTGTATGTATACCTGCAGAAGACTGCAGACCAGGGTAAAGGTGGTGCCTGAGCCAGACTTGTGGTATTGCTCTACACTGCCTGTATATATGACCTGCAGAAGACAGCCAGACCAGGTGTAAAGGTGGTGCCTGAGCCAGACTTGTGGTATTGGCTCTACACTGCCCTGTATGTATGACCTGCAGAAGAACAGCCAGACCAGGGTAAAGGTGGTGCTGAGCAGACTTGTGGTATTGGCTCCACACTGCTTTGTATGTGTGACCTGCAGAAGAACAGCCAGACCAGGGTAAAAGGTGGTGCCTGATCCAGACTTGTGGTATTGGCACTACACTGCCCTATATGTATGACCTGCAGAAGAACAGCCAGACCAGGGTAAAGGTGGTGCCTGAGCCAGACTTGTTGTATTGGCTCTACACTGCCCTGTATGTATGACCTGCAGAAGAAACAGACAGGGTAAAGGTGGTGCCTGAGCCAGACTTGTGGTATTGGCTCTACACTGTCTGTATGTATGACCTGCAGAAGAACAGCCAGTCCAGGGTAATAGGTGGTGCCTGAGCCAGACTTGTGGTATTGGCTCTACACTGCCCTGTATGCATGACCTGCAGAAGAAGAGCCAGACCAGGGTTAAAGTGGTGCCTGAGCCAGACTTGTGGTATTGCTCTACACTGCGCTGTATGTATGACACTGCAGAAGAACAGCAGTCATAATTCTGGCGCAGTCTATATCCCTTTTAAAAGCAATTTAGAACTGGTCTATCAGCGCCAGAATTCATACATGTCGCCTTATGTGTTCTTTAGAGGTTTTGGGCGACATCTATGAACGCGTCTGCGCTATTTTTTTTGCTGTATCTTGTGCCAAAAATATGTTGCCAAAGTTTGGCGCCATAGAAAGTTTGGCGCATAACAGCTTCATACGTACTGTCACATTATACATTGCTCTATATCTATTTAGATGCGGTGTGTAGGTGCCAAGTTCCATAGATGTGGCCCTTTCTTTTTTGTCCTTAACCAATGTGCACTCCCTATAGTACATCCCCATTCACGTAATGGGGATGTGCTGCAGTTCCCTGCACAGTCAGTGGACAGCTACACACTGGGGGCGACATGTATGTACGGACGAGCAGTAGTCGGGCCCCGTTCTTTCACCCCCAAAAAAAAAAGGGGCCATTCTGTCTTTAGATTTAATCTGGTGCACCCCAAAAATTAGGCGCATTTTAGGCACCGGGGCACTTTGTAATGTGCCGAGTTGGGGGGGAAATGGGGGGAGGTGGTGACCACAACCATATGATTCTCACATTTTGATGGGGGGCAGAAAAACTGGGTGCTTATGCGGGGAACAGCAGCCAAGTTAAAAGTGGTCTGCCGGGCCCTGAGTTGTCATTTGGAGCTAGAAAGTCCCTAATCATGCCCCGCGTTAAAAAATTCGGGGGATTCTACGTACTAATGCGCACAAAAAAATTTAATCGGGGAACCCAAAAATAGTGTCCCCATAGTTTCCCAAATTTCAGACACCCACTAAGCAAAAAGTAACAGTATATTCTAAACATGCCATTTCTCCTTTTGGTAAGAATAAGCTGTTTAAAAATGATTGCATTTCCCTTACTTGTTGGTTTTGTAAATCCTTGTGTTCCCCGTGAAATAACAATTCTGAGCCCTTCCTTATATCTTGTGTTGTGCTGTTCCCCAATTATTCCTCCCAGAAAGTTTACTGAATCAGTAGGGGGTGTTTTTCCTTCCGTTTTCAAGGGGTGTGTCCCTGCACACACTGACTGTCAGCACTGATTGGACACCCAGTAATACCCAGCTGACAGATTGGTAATGCAGTTGTAGTAGGAATATCAGGGGAACCACAGAACACAGAGATCTAAGGAAAGATACTCAAGAATAGATTTTTCATGGTAAATACCAGTATTTATTAAATGAAATCAAATGGCCAAAAGGGCCCACATCAGGACATGAAATCCCTACAGAATTTTTTTTTTTATATGGCCTGTAAAATCCTTTTTTATGCCACGCATGGTTAAATAAGGCCCGTGTCTCCCCCAAAACAGTGTTAAAGTTTTGGCGCATGCACTGGAACAATACAGCAGAATCTATGACAAGTTATCCTATAACATTCAAGCAAAGTGGACAGGAATTTGGGATATTAGGAAATAACCCAAATCCCTCAAAAATTGTCAAATGAATTTTTATTTTGATTTGCACTTACAGCAAGGTCCTACAACCCTGGTGCTAATTTTCTGGAATTCATCATCTTATAAAACAGAAAATTCTTTAAAAGCAATGTATCACTGATGTTTTTTAATATTCTCTTCATTTTCTATATTTCATTTAGTTTTTGATTTGTAATTTTTCTATATATTATTATGGTGGCAGCCATCAAACCTGAGCTGCTGTTAACAGTATTCAGAGATTTGCTTTATAGCAGCCACATGGACCATATTAATCTCTAGTCTGAAGATGACTCATTGACATCTATGGGGGAATGTTGTGGGCATGCTCCGTGATCTGTGTAAGGAGAGGGGGGAGGTGAGCTGTACCCACCATCTTTTGTGAATGGAGGATCCAACATTATCTATATGTTGGTGTCACCTTTCATTGTAATTCTGCCTGTGATGATAATGAGAAGACTGCAGAGAAGTGTTCACTACAGAATAACCAAAAAGTCTTACAAAAATATATTTAACCTAAAAAAAACTTGGTTAAAATAATAGATCATTTTCTGATGACGTTGCCTTTAAGGATGGAACCATATGAAGTGTTTTTTGTAAAAATTCCCTTTCAGATTTTATTGCACTTATTTGAGTCAAAATCATTCCTTTGTTTCCCATTGTATCGAGTCCTCTTCTTCCTTTGGCTCAAAAACTATGACTTTTTTAAAAAAAAATTATGCAATTTGTAACCAACCTTAAAGGGAACCTGTCACACTGAATATGCTATCTGAGCTGCTGGCAGCAGGTTATAGAGCAGGAGGAGCTGAGTAGATTGATATATAGTTCTGGGAGGAAAGATTCAGTAGAATTTGAATTTTATTTATTTAAATCCCTTCTTATACTGGGTTAAGGAGTCCAATGGGCGGTGCTATCAGTAACTGGCAGCCTTCCTTGTATGAGTGTGCACACAGAGAGTTGTCATTTACTAATAAGACCGCCCACTGGATTCTTAAAGGGGTTGTCTCACTACATCAATTCATCTTACCTCACTCCTGTTTTCTCAGTTTCATTTTTGAATTCAGGGGTGTGTTTACTGGCCTCTACTGGCTACTCAAGCTACTGAGGACAACAGGTCTGTAACTACAGCAACCAGTGCTGGCAGCCTATCAGAAGAGATCAAACAGGTCTGTAACTATAGTGACCTGAGGAGCTGATGCAGCCCATACAAGAGGGGATATCTCAGAATAGGTAGGACACTGTTAATGGACATATATTGCAAAGTGACTTGTTTTTGCAAGATCTTTAACATAAAAAGCAATCCTTGTAGTGAGACAACCCCTTTAACCCAGAAAAAGCAGGGATTTAAATTAATAAAATACAAGTTCTACTGAACCTTTTCCTGAAAAACTATATATCAATCTGCTCAGCTACTCCTGCTGTGTAACATGCTGCCCGCAGATCAGATAGCAGGTTCAATATTACAGGTTCCCTTTAAGGATGCTGCAGGAAAAGCTAGATCTAATGAGCCATGAGTTCATTGTATGTGATGGGAGAGGAGCACTTTTCACTGACCATAATGGACAAAGCACCATTTCATCACCAATTGTTGTTGTCCATGTATAGTTACACCGAATGGCCTGAGGCTGGTTTCACGTGGCCATAATATGACCATATTTTAGGTCCACATGGCAAGAATCCCTTGGTAATTCAGGTTTGGTTTATGAGATCCCCACAGGGTCCATAGTATTACAAATGTCAATGGGTCAATGGTACAATGAATGATATGAGCAGTTCTTTATAATAATCTCAACTTTTATAAGCTGCCAACTTTGGAGTTGCTGATTGAATGGAGGTAAGGTCATGTTTTAATGACACGACTGCAGATAACTCATTATGAATAGTTGAATGATGCCTGTAACGAGCTCTCTACTATTTTATGTTACTAAATCCAGTACCAAAACTTTGCCTACAACTAAATGTCCTAGGGACAATATATTAGCATAACTGCCTAACCCAACAAAGACATCTTTACGTATAGACGATGTATCTACTAGCTAGAATTGACAGTGTTAATAACCAATACTATCATTGAAAACAATGAGTTGTTATGAGTTAAAAGTCTTCCCTTTCATGGACATGCACAATTAAATAGATTATCAGGTCTTGAAGACATGACAAAGTCTTAATGTACTTACCCTTGAATGGCATTTAAATCCAAAATAAACCACTACAATGGTTGGCGTCAACACGATGGTGAATATGACAGCCAGGATGATTGAGTTAACAAGAAAAGCCAAAAAGTTAGCTCCAGAGACAAACATAGTCCAAATCCAGCACCCCCACCGGCTCCGAGACTCCATGGGCAAGAGTTGGTCATCCATGTTATAGGTGGGCAGCCCCGGGATCATTCTCGAGGTGTCCGACAAACTGTCTACATCAAAGTCATCAATCTCTTGGTCAGACATTTTCAGCTGTGATATACTCTAAGATTCCCAAAAATAGTTCTGAAAGGTTTTCTTAGAAATCTTTTATTTCTATGAGATCAAACTTTGCTTTTCGCACTTCAGCTTTCAGTATGTGCAAAGTGCACGGGTGCTAATAGGGATTTGGATCTTGCTTTTGTTTGCAAATCTATGAATTGCCAATAAACTTGGGTAAATTTTCTTCTTCTTATGTGCAAAAAACCCTGACTGCTTGGTACATGGATAAGATGCTTGGCACAGCTAAGGAGAAGGTTTCCTCGGGCCAAGTTGTCATAATGGTCTTCCTCTTGGCATGGAGATGAGTGTTACTCACGATAGACTCTGCATCCAGAAGTGATGCTTGCAGACTGACGAGCTGCTCTGTTCGCCGCCAGTTCTTTCAGGCTCGATGTTTCCCTGTTCACTGCCTCAGCTTTGTGAGCTCGCTTCAAAGAACTGTCTATTGCTACTAGCCAATCCGCTGCCGACTGAGCCACACAATCTGTCCCTCTGCTTAGCATGCAAGCAGCCAGCACATCTACACCTAGGTCCGGCTCCATCAATTCAGGTTATTCCAGGTGGAAACTAATGTCATTATTCCATAAACCAATCCTGACTTTATCACACTTCCCAGTAGGGGAATAATGATTCAGAGGTTTTTTCAATCTCTGAAGCTTAGATGTCTCCACAAGGCAGGGGCATTGCTATGGTCCTAAACCATCCAGAACACAGGCTCCTTGTGTTACATTTTGCACAATAGGGTTGGGTTCACACAGCATTTTTCATTTACATCATGAACTGTGGCATGTATTTTTACAGATAAAAAAAAATGTGTCTGTCACTGATTTTATGTGTTAGATGTATAGATGCTGTCCATCCCCTCAGCAGTGCACTGTATAATGAAAATCAGTGCTGACAAATTTGCCTCTTCATTGCTACTCTTTTTCGGGATAGGATGAAATTAAATAATAGCCCCATACATTTCCAAAATTAATACACCCATACATGAAACAGAAATACCATACATATTAACACCATCCTAAAAATCCCACAATACCAAGAACCTCAAGGCAGGCCTACCAAGACCCCTAATTGCTAACCCCCCACTTTCTGTTACGCACATTTCTGTCACTCCCTGCACTTGGGCATGTATCTGGATGTATGGTCTGGGTTGGACCATTATGTAAACTAAGCATTTCTCACCTTTCGTTTTCCCATAAAACCTAATAGATTAACTTTGCGAGCCCTTTGTTCTGACTTTAGGCAGTTTTTTAACTTTATTTTTTTTTTTTGTTGTCTTAAAACCCTAAAAATTGAAAATGCGGGGAAACATTTACGCTATATAAAGTTAAAATTTAAATTTTTTATATTATTGTTATCCTTGCACTAAATAATACTGCCAGATCTGCCCCAAGGGAAACCCCCAATAGTGACTACCTTTCTATTGGGCGCTCATAGACGTAAAGTGAATTCTTTGCGTTACACCCATGACTCACGGGTGATTTTTCTCTATCAAAATCATTCTCCCCCTTTTTTTTCCCTCTTCCTTGATTTTAATCCCTACCCCACCATAACTTGCCCCTCAAAATTTGCCACAAAAAACTTTTTTAGAATCCTCACTTTTCTAGCACCCTCCTACCCATTTCTTGCCTCTGTACAAACCCCCATATAGTGATTGGTGGACGTGGGGTGTTATGGGGCGATAGGTGGGGATGTATTTTGTGTTGGCACAAGACCCCATAATATAGTGGTCATGGGAAGGGGCAGGAGAAGGGGTATAGACCACAACTTACAGACACTATCTTCTGGGGATGAAAGAGGACCAACACCTCTGCTGCTCTGCGTCCTGTACCCCCCACGATCAAATTTTATGGCCTGAAGTCCGTCTTCTGCTCCCTAAGAAGATCAGCCAAAGGAATGATCTTCATGGGGAGCAGGTACTGGATTTTTGGAATTGTCAAGTTTTTTGTAGTGTTTCTATTTTTCAACAGGTTTCAGCCACGCTTGCTCAGTTCTCTTTGTTTTCTATGGCAATTCCGGATATTGTTGACCAAGTGTGCTCAGGTATATACGGAGCTGCCATAGACATGAATGGGGAAGAGCTACCCAAGCGCGACCATCTCCCCATACACACAAAAGATGGCTTATAAGTGTAAGTTTGTACATTTCCAAGAAGAATAACAGTAGAATGGAAAACTGATGTGTTTTAAGAGTAGAATTATCCGGAATTGTTAATTTATGAGAAATACAAAGATTTTCTAGAACAGACCTCACTGTAATTGTTCTGTATTTTGCCTGCGAGTGCAGTAGTTTCATGTATAGTCTGTGTGGTGATGACAGTCTGCAGACCATTGATGTAGACAAGTAGACATAATCTTAATGAGGGTTGTTTCATGATGACAAACCCCTACTGGGCGATCAGCTCATCCTCTCTCTTATGAGCATTGTAGGCAGAAATCATGGGGAGTAGAAGCTCCGTACAATAAAAATGACATGATATCTTTATTCTGCAAATTAATATAATATCAAACCAGGGGCGTAGCTAAAGACTCATGGGCCCGGGTGCAAAACTTCAGCTGCCCCCAGACACAGTCTGTTGACCAATACTTATCAACGACAGGTTCCCGACTTGATGTGGTGGAAGTCTGTGGTGCAGCGCACTGCAGAAAATTGTTTCTATTTAAAGGGATTGTCCAATAGAAGAAAATTAATTTCAAATGGAGCAAAAGAAAAACAAGTTATACAAGGTGACCTCAGTTGCATTACTATGTTGCCACGCCAGCAAACACCTATACTAATTTCTTTAAAATTGTTTTGGATGTGCTAACCAATTTTTGTTTTTTGGATTGGTTGGATGGGAAATGACATCAGAGCAAAAGCACCGTGGGACCAAAGACAACGGAGACCGGTGAGCCCTGCAGATCACTTCTGCTGCTGTTGATTTTTTGGCGACTTTTGCCAAAAATAGATTTGGCCTGACTCAAAGCGCTTGGATTTCGGTCAGATTTGACTCTGATCCAAATCCAAAGAACAGCACTATAGCAGACACATTTCTGTTGTCTGTACTGTTGGAATGCAGGTGAGCATGAAGTAGGCCACAACCTGATGATATAAAAACTGATTTATTATTATGAGCTGGAAAAAGGAATTAAAAAAAGCAACAGGGTCAGTGTCCACCTGGAGCCGGACTCTGATCCTTTTACCCTTCTGACATGTACTGCGGTGGCTTGCCTGGGGGACGCGAGTCTCCCTCTCCATCCATACTCTGTATCCACCTGTCTTTGTACTCTAGTCTGCTCTACGATGTATTGACTCTCCAGTTCAGCTAAACCGAAGTTAAACAGTTTGGGCGACATGTATGAACGGTGCGGAGCCAGATATCTGGTGTCTCCAGCACAATATCAGGCACAACCCCATTCATACATTAAATCTCCTACCTGCGGCGCTTTGTAATGTGCCCGATCTCAGGGGGCGTGTGGGAGGTGGGGCGCACTAGAACCGTAGTGAAGCTACATATTTGTAGCTTCGCTTTGGCATTTCTGGGCGCATTGCAGTTGGAACAGGTAGAGCACTTTCAAAGTGGTTTGCCTGAGCCAGAACTGTCACTCGCGTGCTAGACTGTGCCTGATTTATGACACAATATAGAGCGTGTTCATTATTCATGTGCATTCTATTCGGTTATTTGGCGCATTAAATTTGGCATTCGCACGCCAAATTTCATGCATGCCGCCCTTTATGTTTCCAGTCAGGGCACCTCAGCACCACAGTCTCTTCCCGTCTGCTGTCTCTTAATCCCGCTCCTAGACTGACTCATCCTCCCTATTCTAAGACTACAATCAGAGAGTTTGAAAACTACTTAACAAATGATGGATAAAATATATTAGAAACTTTTTGTTTGTCAGGTTTTTTAACTACACATGGCATGACCCTACAATGCAGTCCTCAAACCAGGATCAGGCATATCAAATCCTTAGGAGTTCTCTTCAACTCAGGCTGCACCTAGGTGACTGCAGGTTATGTAGCCTATTACTACTGTATTGGGTGCATGGGTCTGTGAGGGGCTACCTTCTGTGATAGCCTGTGCAGCCAACAGGGCTGCCATAAGTGATTTCAGGGCCCCGAAAAGCTTAAGCATCTGGTCTTCCATCCATTACCAGTTCCTATCTCGAACCATATCAGCCAACCCCTGTTTTATTTATAACTTTTGTTCAGGGCCCCTGACATGAGTACTGCCAGTACTACCCTAATCGCACCCCTACCTGCCAATGTGAACCAGTCACCTTGCTTGGTCACTGTGGCTGCTACTCCTCCAATTCTCGTTATCATGGATTCCAACCTCCGTCGGCTGTAAACATGCACAGTGCATAAACTCTTGCAGTGATAGGGAGAACACCCCCAAGCCAAACAAGGAAATTACACTTCCACTCCTGAAGACAGAGGGTCCAGTCTCTTAAGGACTACACAAGAATTTCAGCTAAGCTGCAATAATATCTTACAGAACATGTGCTAGGTTGCAGATAATATCTCCACCACGAAGATTAGTTCCTAAAATCCAGGAGGAGAATTATCTCCTTCCGCAGCAGGGTCATGGCACAGTTTGCTTGCAAAAATTCAGCTTTTATTAAGCTTTTATTATTTTATTATTATTATTTATCCACACGAGAAGCACTTCCAGTCAAAAATCCACACAGATTCGGATTTTAAAACGCCAAAAAACGACTGTAAAACCATCAGTATTTATTTCAATTGAAAATACACACGACTCAAATTTTCTGAGGCCAAATTTCAAAACCCCTGTTTTTTCAAAAAACTTAGAACATGCTCAATTAACAATTAAAATTAACTATTGAAGTAAATGGGATGGCATGAAAAATGTCAACAAAGATTTGTGCGCATTTTGTGGTATGGATTTTGGCGTGGATCTGCGTCCAAAAACTCAATGGTGCTCTATGATGCAAAAAAAAAATGTAAAAAACATATCTTAAAAAAAGGTGTAAATCCGGACAAAAATTCAACACAAAAAAAAAAACAAAAACTATTAGAATAGCATGTCAGTGAATAAACAGTATGGTAGTGATTAGAGATGAGCGAATTTCTCAAAAATTCAATTCGCCAGATTCACCGAATTTTCCCCCAAAATTAGTTTCAACCCGAATTTTTTGCTGCGAATTGTGTTAAAAACAGCTATTTCCTGGCTGCGGAGAGCCTGTATGGTGTTGTAGAACATTGTACCATGCAGAAATATGCATAGGGAGCGTGGTTTAGTATGACACGCAGATGACAGACGCCACTCTTAGAATCACTTCACATTTCACTTATCTGGGCAGTTACGGGAGCAAAACTTACCAAATAACTGAAGTAGGAACGCAGCCTGACAGGGTAATGTCAGCACCAGCGAGAAAGAACCGAGCTGAGGGCCAAGATCCCTCTATAGCGTCAAATAGCGCACTCCTTTTACACTGACATCAAATGATTCCACAGATTGTGACAGAACCTGTTCTGTTAAACGCAGATACATGTAGACCCTCCCCCCCCAAAAGAATGGAGAGGGTTCGGAAGGAATCTTACATTGGCGTCACTGATCATTTGGCCCTTCCTCTGATCCGTCAGTGTCCGCTTTCAATCGGTCAATAATCCATCAGTATTGCTAAAGCCAAAAACAAACAGGAGTTGATCCAAAGCAGGTGATGACAAGAAAATTTAATATTTGCATGTCTTCTGTGTTTTGTATCCAATCCTGCTTTTGGCTACCTAATCATCAGACAATCCTGATGCAAACAAAGGACCATGTCATACTGGCCTTACGGCTTCTGCGAAGATCCAATCGGTTGTGTTTGTCCTTTTCATTCCTTCTGACAGATTACATGATGGCTAGACGCATACTACTGTCTCTTGGCAATCGCCTCGGTAAACGAGTGTTGGCGCAATGAGTGACGAGGAGCAGGAGCATCTGGACCGGTAGATGATGGGAAAGTCAAACCGCTCCCTTTGACAGAGGTGGTGAAGCCTTGACAGACTGAAATGGGATGCGTGCCACTGGCTGCTGCTACTGTTGCTGTGGCAGGATGGGCCACCACATCTGAGCCACGTTTCTCCCAGGCCACTGGATGGTGACACTGAATATGTTGACACAGGGCTGTGGTGCCAATATTAGATCCCTGGTCCACAGATTCTACATATACACATGTTCGACTCCTCTGCTGTCTTTGGGGCCAGAAGGGACCTGTGAAGTGGGTGGTCTACCCTGTGGATTTGACTCCCGACCTCGCACTGCTGCCACCCTGCAGACTCCCGGCCACATTACCGACTTGCTGGCTGCGCTGCTACCTGACGCGCAAGCTGTCGCCCTCTTCTCTCAACGATAATGATGAAGCCCTTGCTTCACCCGCCTCCCATCGATTAGTGTTTCCCCGTCACTGCTGTCCTCCTCAATGGTCTTGGTGTACAGAGCGTGAACGCTCGCAACATAACCTCCCATGCCACTCTCCACATCACTACTTGCTCGCCTACTGCAAGAAGCAGCGGATGTCTGCGCCACTTCTTTCCTGCCCAGTAGCTGCTCAATGTCCTCAAATAGTTTGTCCTCGCTGTATATGTTATTATATATATATATATATATATATAATATTATATATATATATATATATATGTGAGGGGGATCAGCCGCAGGTGGGCAATATGGGCTTCAACTAACAGAGACAGGGACACAGGATGTAACAGTTCATGTCCAGGTGCTGCCTGGGTTTATTTGTTCAGTACAAAAGCAAAGCACAAAGGCCTTAACCTTCAGGCCAAAACAGAAATTAAATGCCTTCTCGTCTGAGCACTGACTAACACAGGTCTCCTCTCTAGACTCAGTCTGTAGGTTCCAGCAGGGCTTCCCTCTTAACGCCAGAGTTCCACCAGAGAACAAACACAGGCCTGCAGACTTTATAGGACTGTCACCTGGTGCGTGGGTGTGGCCCCCCGCCCTGCTCTTTGACCACTCCAGGAAAAGCCGACCTGGAAAACACGGATTGGAGCTGCTTATACTAAACAAGTCAGTAACATATTGTTACTGACACACAAAACCGTCGGCTTTCCTTCACCGAGCCCAGGCCTCTCGGTGACACACACCTTTCCACATACTCCCTAAAGCCATGTAAGAGAGTACTCTAGGGGAAAAATACCTTCCCTCAGCAACTTCACCTGTCACCATCTCACAATATATATATATATATATCGTCTTTTCCACAGTTTTGGGGGACGGTTCTGGCCGCGGTTTGTTGATTCGTCTGTCCCCCTAATCATTGCATAGCACACCTTCCACCCGAAAGATTGTACATGTTCCGAGTTTTTCGGAACGCAGGTGTGAAAATTTGTCCAGTAGAAAAACCGTACAGTGTACACTACTGACCGGATTTTCTATCAAAGTCTATGCAGATGGTTGAAAGTTGGTTTTCAGATGATTTTCAAATCCGAAAACCGTCTGAAAAAATGAAAGAAAACCCTTGCCGTGTGGTATACCCTAACAGTATGACTGACATTTAGGAGCTTCTGTTTTTCTCTATCAAGATTAAATTAGTTCTTTGAGTTGCTTTTCTAATGTAAAATTTATTATGTTAATAACATTTTTTTTCTGATTTTTATGTCTTTCGTTTTTTATAATTAAAATCTATAAAATACTTTTTTTTATATACGTTACTTTTCATTCATCAATATGTAGGTCACTGGATCAGTCTTTACTCTACATAAGGCATTAGCTGGTACACAACACGTCTGAGACCTGTGGTGCCCATGCAAAACCATGCTAATGCTATGCCAACTCTGTAAATACCCGATTGATAACGGGATTTATAGTAGATCTTTTATTGGGTTAATTAATTTATATTATTTAATATTAATTTTATATTATTTCATTTTATATAGCTTGATAATTATCATAAATAAGTCTGTATTATTTTAGTGTATTATTTTATTTATTAGTTGGGAAATCATTGATATATTTTCCCTTAATGGCCTCAGTGGGACCACTTTTAACTTGGTCTGGCTGGTACTGACAGTTTTCTGACTACTTTTGGCATTAGAGATTCATAAATGTGTCTAATCCTACAAATCTAGTGCGACACCCCCCCTGCATCTTTGGCGCATCCAAAAGTATCGGGGCTGCCGGAGATTAGGCCAAGTTTTGGCATACGACGTCTCATACATCTGTAGAACAGGACTGTGACAGATTGTTTGGCGCAAAGCATGCCAGAAAACTGGCACAGCCCCGTTCATACATGTTGCCCTAGGTGCATGCAAATCTGAACGTTCTCACCCTCCCCCATTACCAACTAATAATATAATTATAACCTTTCTTTGTTGAGCTAAAGAAGCAATTAGCAAATGTCAGCTGAGATGTAAATTGTAGCTGCAGGCACCAGTGCAAAGTGTGATACAGTCTCCTACCTACCAAGTATGATTTATAATACTGGTGTCTTCTTCTTTTGGACCCCCTTAGACATCAGTGACCAGAAGTGACTGCTACCTCTGCACTCCTTATAGCTAAATCTCTATCTATCAGGTAGAGGAAGGGGCCACAATTCTACATGGTGTCACTCATAGCTCTCTGGCGGAGCTCTGGGGCCATGATTATTACAAATAATTGGAGTAATTCAAACCATTTGTTCTTTTCTGCTAATAACTAATTATACACCAAAATGTTTGGGGGCAAATTGTAAACAAGGATCTCCTCGTCAAAGTGACAGCCTGCTGATGAGGCATCGTTATTGAAGCGTTGAGACCACAGAGCTCCTCAATTAGCACCGATTACACAGATAATTATCACTTTTCCTCTTGAAAGAAGAGGAGGCTATAAAATATAAGACATCATCAACACCATCACTCTTGTTCCTATATTATTCCACTTAGTATTATTAGTGGAGGAACAAAACTTCATATCCTACAAATATTAAAACTAAGGTATTTGTCTCCAATCTGTCCTGAATGCAGCAGCCAGGCTTGTCTTTCTTTCCAGCCGCTATACTGATGCCTCTACCCTGTGTCAGTCTCTGCAATGGCTACCTATTCAGTACAGAATACAACATAAACGAATCACTCTCACCTATAAAGCTCTCCACAGTGGTGCACCCCCCTACCTCTCCTCCCTCATCTCTGTCTACCACCCTACCCGGGCTCTCCGCTCTGCTACTGATCTAAGATTACACACCTCACTCATCCGAACCTCTCATGCCCGTCTACAAGATTTTGCACGTATTGCACCAGTTCTCTGGAACATGTTACCTCATGTGATCAGGCACACTCACAACCCTCACAGTTTTAAGTGCGCTCTGAAAACCCATCTTCTTAGACAAGCCTATCAAGATCCCTAATGGTTAACCCCCCAAATTCTGTCACACATTCATCACTTCCTAAACTTTGGCACCCACAGGCACTTATCTGTATATAGATGTATGGTTGGGATGGCAGGTTCATCCACTTTTTATGTATACTACCCCATATTTATGTAACATGGCTGGACCATTGTAAACCAAGCACTTGTAACTCTTTGTTTCACCCATACACCCTAATAGATTGTAAGCTCTTGCGAGCAGGGCCCTTACACCGTGTGTCTGATTTGTATGTAGCTTTTTTATAATGTAATGTCTGGTTTGTCTGTGCTTATTTCCTTTATATTGTAAAGTGCTGCTGAATATGTTGGCGCTATATAAATAAAGATTATTATTATTTTTATTATTAATGTTGCTGCTATGGGGTCAATGAGTAGAAGAAGGCACGACTGAGACTGACAACATCTCTCTTCTCAATGGGTGCTATGAATCCTTGCAGGGCTCTTAGGTATTGGGAGTGCAGAGGTTGCAGTTGCACCTATCTATATAGGAGGACTGCAGTACCATAAATGAGAAGTGACTATAGAGCAGCCCTTTTACCTATTTTGAATTGAGGTTTAGGAGCCTTGTTGTTTTGGAGAATTTCTTACAGAAAGGAGAAGCAATCCATGACAGGTGAAAGAAACAACCACACGTCCACAAAAAATTAGTTAGCAAGGGTTGGTCTACCCTAATGATACAAATTAGTGGTTTTTTAAGAATATACTACATACAAAAACAACCCCCCAGAAACAAAACCACAAGCCTATAACGCTAATACTACCTATCACATAGATAAAAGATAACCTTTAATTTACTTCAGTTAAAAAGAGAAAACACTCTAGTCTATCCCTACTAATCCCTAGACCCACCTACCTAAACCTAACCTAACCAGGAAAACAGTGGGGTATTTGCCCCAACAAGGGCGTCCCCACCAGGAACCTAACCCTCACTATCTATTCCCTAGTGTGCCCTATCCTATTAGTGGCCACCTGAGGAAGATATTAGACACAAGGTAATAAGATACAAAGAATCACTAATGTGAGGGATGGTTCAACTCCGCAAGCAGTAGTCTAATAGAACCCACCTTCATTTATACGCACAGGTATTAACATTAATCATATAGTACACCATATCTCAAATATAGATATTAATCTGTGAGTCAGAAACCATCCATAAATCAATCATATAAATAGGTTTAGGTAGGTGGGTCTAGGGATTAGTAGGGATAGGCTAGATTGTTTTCTCTTTTTAACTGAAGTATATTAAAGGTTATCTTTTATCTATGTGATAGGTAGTATTAGCGTTATAGGCTTGTGGTTTTGTTTCTGGGGGGTTGTTTTTGTATGTAGGTGAAAGGAAGCCCATGCATGTGGCTACTTTGGGTGGATATAGTGGCTGCAATTTTATAGGAACACCCAGGTTTTTGGGGCTTTTTTAATCACGGAAGCTGTATGGTGAAAAAAATGTGACTTGTTTCAACTCATGCTGCACTATAAAGCTCAGCAATATATTGCAGTAGGGAAGCACCATAGGACTCCACATGTAACAGAACCATAGGATCACAATGTGCTTCCATGTAGGATCAGTGCAAGTGGATTTGCCATGTGCATGGCCGCAAATTTTTTTTTCAGCCTATGTAGATCAGAATCCTTATCAACCACCACAACTATTTGTAGTGCATGTCAGAATTGGGTCAATGTCAAATTCAATCCAAATCTGAGCAATTCGATTCAGCTCATCCTTAAAAAATGTTGCCAGAAATCGCTAATAAATTGACCCTAATTCTAAACCCCAACTAAAAAATTGGGGTTAGGGTTGGTGTTCTTCACAGGGTTTTAGATGTTAACTTACTATTCTGTGGTGCCCCATCTGGTCCCTTCCAGCATGGCATCATTTCTGGCTTGGACAATGGTCTGTGGACATAATTTCCTGTTGCCATAACATAGAGCCTATGTTTTAGCAACTAGAAGTGATGTCGGACAGGATACCAGATATCACAAAGGGTGTGACAACACACTAAGAGCGGTAAGTTAACCTTTAAACCCGTTAAAAACCTTATCTATCTACCTATCAAATATGTATCTATCTAGGGTTAGAGATAGGGCATGTCCCCACGGCATGGGTTTTCGGCCGGCTTTTCAGCCGGTTTGCGGTTTTTCAGACCGCCTGAAAAATCGGCCAAAAAGGAGCACAATGGTGCTCTATGGAAAACCTGTGCAGCAGTCCCCACTGCACGGGTTTTCCGTCCAGCGTTTTTTCCACCCGCGGTCCGGCCGCCAAACATTCTACAAGCACATTCTTCCGTCCGGTCTCCGGACGGAATATGTGCAAATGAGTGTGAATGGGGAGGGCTTTTCTCCGCGCATCGCGGAGAAAAGCCGCCCCCTCCCTCCCCCCGTGGCCGTAGGGACGGCCGCAAAACTGGACAAATACCGTTCGGTATTTGTCCTGTGCAGTGGGGACGCAGCCAAACCTGAGTTGTTTTCACAATTTCAGTTGAACCAGTGTTAAACTGAACAGAGACCTATTTGAGCAACACTAATAACCATGATACATTAGGTTGAGGCCAGTACGTTTATATAAGTTGAGTTTAAACAGCTAGACATCATATGTGTTCATAGTGTTCGTAGTGTGGGAGAACGAACAACTCATGGAACCTAAAATTTGTCCTTATTGGGCCTCCTCTAGTCTTGGGACCTCAGGCACTTTCTCCAGATCTTAATTGACCATATGACGTAACATGGAACATTCAGATTACAATGCAATCTGTTTGAAGAAATTGAAACTTTAGATCAAAATATATCATATTATTGTAAACTAACATCAGGTTGGCAGAAGCTCTATAATTAGCTATAAAACCTCAGATCACTACCCTTACCCATTGCTTGTGGGCTCTAACACTGCAGACATCCAACAAAGCCTGAGAATGTAGTGATTTTTTTCACATCCATCTTACAAATTGGCTTCGCATTCATCATGCCTGCCACGTTCATCAGGCAGGAGCAGACATCTCTCTGTGATTAACCCCCATTCTCTCCGACTTCTGATGTTTCAGAGCAGTTTACACCAGATTACTAGGACCATCAGTCTCAGCTTTACCCACCAGAAGTGGATTATAATCATTCACCCATTCCCAAAAGTTTCTGTGGATTTATACAGTACAACATAATTAGGTTTATTTGGAAGGAACATAGGAGCTCAGGCAGGTGCCTAGAAATAGATACATAATAATTTTATGTTATGCAATTACTGAAGACTATAGATATGAAAGAGAATAACAAAAGATCACAGGATTTGAGCTACGTAGGAAGCAAAATGCTTTTTAGTAGCGAGATCACTAGAAACAGAGCATTTGATGTCTTACACTACAAATCTATCATATTTATCTATCTCATACCTATCTATCAATCTCATATCTACTTATTTATCTGATATTTATCTAATATCTATTTATCTATCTCACATTTATCTACTGTATCTATGTCATATTATTTTTACTAATTTTTTAATATCTAATTTTAATTATCTACCTATCTATATATCTAGTTCATATGTGTCTATATATTTTCTGGTTTGGCAGTATTGTGCATAGAAAACAGAAGCATCTATAACAAAGATTAAAATAGGCTCAATATGTTATTGGGTTTTTGCCAGCAGGGAGAGAAGGTCCTGTCATTTTTCCACTATGTTTATTCCATAACTAGTAGGAGACAACACAAGCCCCTGTGCTACTTGGGAAAGATAAAACAGCTGCAGGTAATTGATAAGCACACACCCCTCCACTAGGGAGACAATTAAATGATAAAAACTGCACATCGAATTGATACTTGGTGACACCAATATGCAGAAAAGCTAAAAGTATAATACAAAGGGAATATTGCACAAATGCAAAAATACTAATAAGACAACCACTCACATGTCTTCTATACATGACGGGGATGGTTGCTAGAATTATAATCACATATAGACAAGCGGTACAAAGGGTGTCATTTATATAGATACCGCCTTTTCTATATGCAATTATAATACCAGCAACCACCCCCTCATATATAAAGGTGTGTGAGTGGTTGTCTTATCGGTATTTTTGCATTTATGCAATCTCCCCATGTATTATACTGTGGCTTTTCTGCATACTGGTGTCAACAACTATCAATTCAATGTGCAGTTTTTATCATTTAATTGTCCCCCTAGTGGAGCGGTGTGTGAGCTACTGCTCAGCAATTACCTGCACCTGTTTTATCTTTCCCAAGTAGCACAGGGGCTTGTGTTGCTTCCTACTGGGTTCAGTCTATAGTCCAGCCACTGAGCTGTAAATATGGCCTTGTTGTGTTTTTGAGTAAATAATGTCGCATTTTCCTGTGATTATTCCATAACTTTTAACAATTATTGATGCTCCTGTGTAGTGTTGCGCTTCAGATTTGGGTCAAATTTGACTTTCAGTGATTTAATTTGAGTTGGCCAAAATCAAACTTTTGAAACAAAAAGAAGAATCTAACCTTAACTTCAACCCTAACCCTAAGAAACATCTGGGGAACCCCAGGGGTAGGATAAGAGTTATAGTTAGTTTAGTCCAACACTAACCCTTTCTCTAATCCTAGCCCTAAGTTTAGAGTCAGGGTTTGACTAATTCAAACTCCATTCCTACCCCTAACTCCAGGACTAGGGTTGGAATTAGGGTTTAAAGGGGTTTTATCGCTACAAAGATCATGTCTCTTATGGGGACAGTAAAAATAAGCACTTTTGTAATTGGTTTGCATTACCTCAGTCACTTGGTTTAGCAGATGTGAGCTTTTCTGTAAATCTGTATTCTGTTTCTGCTGCTGCTGGTCGAAACACGCCCCTGGCTGGATCCCGCCCTCTAGACACGCCCCCTGCACTGTGGCTGGCTGACATTTCATTCAGCCTGTTGGGATACGCCCCAGACAGGAAATGCCCCGGCCACGCCCCATGCGCTGTGAATGGCTGCCTGCACACTCTGTGTTTTCTCCCCTCTGAGCTGTTAAAATCGATAGTGAAACCAAGGTCTGCTGGCTCTATACTCATCTCCCAGCTCTAGGGTGAATGATCTGGGCAATGACTGCCTGTTTAAGTCACAGATCCCCTCATATAACACAGTATTATAGAGTCTCCTGTCTGTTAACAGGGGGAGAGGAGGGGGGAGGGCAGTGTGCATTGCTCCATATAACCCAGTCTGTTGCCCGGTAACAGAAGGGGAGGAGGGAGGGGGCAGTGTACACTCCTCACATGTCTCATCAGTTCAGGCTGACGGTATAACTGCTTATAGCCAAGCTGCGCCTGAAGCTCTGCAGACAGGTGACAAGCATGCAGGAGGCTGAGGAGCTGTCCTCTGCAGACACATAATAACACTGCAAGGGGCTGTATAGCTGTCCTCTGCAGACACCCTTCTGCTTCCACTGCACAGTCAGAGTGATGATGTCACAGGTCTTCAGTGAGGAGAGACACGTCTCCTGGGAGGAGAGGACACGCCTGCTGAGAGGAGAAACTCGCCCCTGGATTTCATATTCAATCTCAGAGAATTAGCTGATGAGCCCTAACTGTTCAAACGATACAACCCCTTTAAGCTGGACTAACCCTAACCACATCCCAAACTCTAACCCTGGGGTTCTCCAGCTGTCTGGTGGTGTTTTTATGAAATTTGGAGGCATCTGGCTGTTGCAGGTGCCTTCTGGAGACTAAAAAACATGCAGAATTTTACCCATATACATTTTAATAGGATTTGTGCTGAGCCTGAATATTGTGCCAATTTCTGCTGAACTTCTCTCAAACCAGAAACACGCACATATATGCGTGTATACTGCAGTTCTGGAGATAACCCAGCCTGCGCCCTTTAGAAACAAATATCAAAGTGCATGGCGTGATTGCTATAGATCAGGCTATATGTGTCAGCATCTTCTTCTTATCTTATTCAATTTTGGTTGGAAATTACAGGTGACTCGCCAATTCGTCCTTCATGGTTCAGGTTTTGGTTTGAGTTAAAACACTATCTCTAAAGCTATGTCTATACCGCAATGGACCGCGACGCACCGCCGTTTTTTTCTGCGGTTTTTGCGCAAAAAATAGCAGTTGGATTTTAGATTTCCAGTGGCCAAGTACATTGGGGCTATTTGAATCCGACGGCGGTCTGGCAGAATCTACCACATGTTCTATATTCCACCGGACAGTTTTAGTAAAAGAAATCCGTGCGGTGTAGACTACTACTATTGAGGGCTATACAGCGCTGGGTATAGTCGAATTTTCAACGTATTCAAAATACTGAATTTGCTGAAAAACCGACCAATATCCAGTGCTGTGTAGACGTAGCCTTACAGCCACATAGGCTATTAACCCCCTACTCTCACATCTACTACTAGAGTCTATTCCTTATGGAAAGGTTCTCAGATGACCTACATCTTAGTGATGACATGTCCTATGTGTACACTGTTAACAAACACTGTGATGTCATAAAACCCTTCCTGAAATTTGGTGTATGTTTACGTCATGATGTCGGGAAGGGAGTATGAAGCAGGCTCACTTGATGAACCCACTCCATACATGGCAGGTAATGGCTGGGACCTGCTGCTAATAGCAGGTATTGGAAGTATTGCTGGTTTTGACCAGCCAAAGTTTTTTTGATTGTATACATGCCTCCATTTTGGTTGTGTGCGCCACCCATTCACATAGGCTACTTTTAAGGAAAACAGCACATGTAGGTCTGGAGAGGCTACAAAAGAGGTAAGAGTGTATAGAGTCGGCCCTCATCTGAACTGAGGCAACCTTCTCGTTGGTGGATGGGTTCTCACAGTTTTGATCCAAAATATGTGCCAATAGACTCAGATTTCATGTATATCATATGTAGCAAAAATGCACAAATAATTCATATATTTACTGAACAACTGTCTCTAAGGGTATGTTCATACAGCAGATTGCTGTATGTACGTGGCCAGCGGGTACTTCCAACAGCACAATGGTCCTGCCTCGCATTAGTTTAGTATTTCTCGTAAGCACCCGATAGGAGTGACGTCACTTCTTTTTAAGGACGCACCGTACGCGGCAGGAGATACAAGCATTTTACATAGAACTGAACGCTATGATTTTATCGTAATTATGGGGTACACCTTGGCGCAATTACCCGGCAAAGTATGCCCCATGTGAACATATCCTTAGCATTAGTGGAGTTCTGCTGAACCGTTTTTGGCTTTTTTGCAGCCTCGTCAATGTTCCTTATGCACGGTTTTGTTAAGAATAGTTTTGAAAGTGCCGACCATGTTTTGAGTTTATTACACTGAGGAATGAACTGTTGCTTATGTAAAGTAATAGTCAAGTCATGGCAAATAACCTGTAGGAAATTCCTAATGTTGTTTAATGTATTCATCCGAGTAAATGGAAAGCAAATGGAACAGATTGAAAACAAAATGATTACATGAAAGGTACAAGTAGTGCCGCGTGTCAACCTTTAATTTCACCTCCTGCAAGATGCAGCAGCACAATCCTCTACCCTTGGCACGCCGGGCCCTATACTGATGCACTTAGTGAAGAGTAAACGCAGTAAAAGTATTCACAGAATATGCATTTGGCACTTACAGGAAGAGAGAATATGCCTTATAAAAGCACAAATATGTTCCCTCATGCGGGTGAGGGACAGAGCTCACATGTATTACACTAAAAGCACATGAATCATTTCGCAGTGTCTCCACACCCCCTCCCCCCCCCCTACCCCAAGCCACAGGTGTACTAGCAGGCTGCACCATACACCAAGCCAGGGCTGCGATGCTGTGTGAGACATTACTACCCTGTTTCCCCGAAAATAAGACAGTGTCTTATATTAATTTTTGCTCCTAAAGACGAGCTAAGACTTATTTTTAGGAGATGTCTTATTTTTTAAGAACAAGACTTCACATTTATTATTGAATAAAACATCAACTTGTATTAATATATTGTAGTGATTTCATCACAAACATCAGCATAAGCAGGCAAACTCTGAATTGCATCAAAAAATGCACTATGTCTTATTTTCGGGGAAACAGAGTATTATCATCTAATATCAGTTTATTGTAGATACCAAAACCACAAAAGTTGGTGACCCCAAACGAATTGTGCCTCCAAAAGGATTGAGCCTCATTTATCAAAACAGTAACACAGACTATGTTGCCCATAGCAACCAATCAAAGCCCATAGCAACCAATCAGAGCACAGCTTTAATTTCTTATACCGCTCTGGAAAAGTGAAAGCTGAACTCTGATTGGTCACTATGAGGTCTGACTGGTTGCTATGGGTTCTGATTGGTTGCTCTGAACTATGGTTGCTATGGGCAACAAAGACAGTCTTACTGTTAGGCAGGTTTGATAAATGAGGCCCAATGGGGCAAATTTATCAATACCATCTAATACTTAGACAGTGTAAACTTAGGGGATGTTCACACGGCATATTTATGGGGTGTACTTTGGGCCATAATTGCACCGCAATGTGCCAGAAGTATGCCCACAAATACAGTATAATCATAGCCCTCATTGAGAGCTATGATCTTCCAGCATATTTCCCTCACGGTACTGTGTGCCCGTAAAAAGAAGTGACGTCACTTTTTTCAGGCACTTGTGCGCGGAGGTAAGTGAAAGTAAATGGGAGGCGGCCCGGAGCACTGCTGAAAGTACATGCTGACCAACGCGTACTTTCAACAGCAGGCATATAGAGGCACGCACATGTATGTGCGGCCATATGCCGTGTGAGCATACCCTTAGACCACACAGTCTTACAATGCGTCACATTTACCATAGTGTTAGTAAATCTAGCACATGTTTACACCTCTAATTAGTTGGCTTACTTTACTGTGGCAAAATACTGGTGCAATTTTTGACAAAGCATTGTACACTGAGCTGCTCCCCCTTTCACAAAGCCACGCTCCTTTTTTAGGCCACATACCTTTGTCAAAGAAGACGCAGAAGTGTCTAGAAACTGTCTAAAACATAATCGTAAATATGGTGTAAAGCAGGTACAAAAATATTTTCAGCGCAAATTGCCCAGAATTCTGGTACAATTGCCTTAATAAATGTTCCCCATTGGGTCAAAGATGCCCTCAAATGTGCCAGTCGTATATAGCAGGGCCATATTTATGGTCTATGCTGCTTGACACTGAAATTACATACGCCCAAGTTCTGTGAATTAGGCTGGGTTCTTACATTGCATTTTAATTGCATTTTTGTCACATTTTTCTGAAATTTTGGCAAAAACACTGCAGTTTGGGGAAAACGGACCAAAGACTGAACTGAATTGACCTACTATGACCTGCTAGGACAAGTATGGGTATGTTCACGCGGCGTGTTGGATCCGTTTTTGGCTCTGTTTATAGATGTGTGTTTGGATCTGTGTTTCGGACCCTAAACGGACCCAAACACGCATCTAACAATGTGCAGTGTATCACATTGCTTTCAATGTAAAACACGCATCGGTGTTCAGATGAGTGATCGTCGTTGCATGGTTTTACATGCACTTTTTTGATGCGTCTTTTGAATCCGTTCAGAGAATTGACATGTCAATTATTTATCTTTTTGATGCAGCAAACGCCCTATTTAACTATAGGGTGTGTTTCTGTTGCAGCAAAAACGCATCCAAACATGCACCTGCGTGTTTGATGCTTTTGAATGCATTTTTCGGATCCAAAAATGCAACAACATGCCGGGTGAACATACCCTTACGGCATAGGTGTAACTTTATGAAGGTATGGAGGGGACTGGTCCCCCCCACTTTTTTCTGGGTGGGGGATGGTCCCCCCACTTTTTAGCCACTTCAATAAGAAATAATCCATATGAAAGCATGAAAATACAGTAAGTTGGGAGGGCAGAGCACAGAGGAGGAAGAAGTTAACCCTTTGCCATCTATATTTCTGTGCATCTTGGGGGGACAGAGTAGACAGGAGCCTCAAGTATTAGTGCAGAGTGAGAGCAGCGATGATTGGTAGAGCAGGAGTCAGCAGGGGCTGCTTCACCAATCAGAATGCTGCTCACAGTCCAGCACACTTTGTATCTGGGGCTGTATCTTTTCCTCCCATTGTATCAGGGGCGTTGCTAGGGTCCTAAAACATCCGGGGCCCGGGCCCTTTGTGTTTTGCTCAGTAGGACGGGGTTCACATGACATTTTTCACGCCACATTGTGAACTGCGGCATGATGTGTTTTTACAGAGAAAAACTTCTGCTCCTGTCACTAATTTTCAGCATATTCCACATAGAGTGACCCTATATCTATATACCTGCCTCAGCAGTCACAGCACAATGAAAATCACCAATGACAAATTTACTTTTTCAAAACCCCTCACCTCCGTATGACATAGTAATACCCCTAAACAGTCACCAAAACATACACCTATACATGGAGCAAATCTACCGGACGAAGGATTGTTACTAAACACACTCCTACAAAACCAAGACCCAAAACTATTACTACAAAGGATCAAATAATCCTGCCAGACCCTGACCAAACGCCACCACCACATGTGACTATCAGCTGTACACAGGCTCTGATTACATATACCACCGCCATACAGTGACCATATAGTGGTAGATACTAGTTGTATGTAGACGCTCTGCAGACATATAAGTGATTACACTACAGTTACATTTAGTGACTCACCAGAGACATCATTTCTGATCAGCGTCGTTCACTTTCCCTTTTCTTCTCCATCCGGTTCACACCTTCATGCTGATATCTCCCGGCCAATACTCGTCCCTGCAGATTTGGACACAAATATCTCAGAATCCTCACATTTCCAGCAACTCCTTAATTATAGGTATATAAGTCCCCTCAGTTAGGTAGGTAGTATGGAACCCTCAATTAGGCAGGTATATGGATATAGGGTCAATGTCAGGCAGGTATATAGATATAGGGTCAATGTCAGGCAGGTATATAGATATAGGGCCACTCTCAAGCAGGTATATAGATATGGGGCCACAGGCAGGTATAGGGGGCCACAGGCAGGTATATGGGGCCACAGGCAGGTATATGGGGCCACAGGCAGGTATAGGGGGCCACAGGCAGGTATATGGGGGCACTGAGGCAGGTATATGGGGCCACAGGCAGTTATATGGGGGCACGGAGGCAGTATAGGGGGCCACAGGCAGGTATAGGGGCCACAGGCAGGTATAGGAGGCCACAGGCAGTATAGGAGGCCACAGGCAGTATAGGGGGCCGCAGGCAGTATAGGGGGCCACAGGCAGGTATGGGGGCCACAGGCAGGTATAGGGGACCACCGACAGTATATAGGGCCGCAGGCAGTATTTGGGGACACAGGCAGGTATAGGGGACCACAGGCAGTATATGGGACCACAGGCAGTATATGGGGCCACAGGCAGGTATAGGGGCCACAGGCAGGTATAGGGGCCACAGGCAGTATATAGGGCCACACAGGCAGTATATAGGGGCACCGAGGCAGGTAAACGCTATAAAAATAACAACATTAATACTCACCTTAGCATCCCCGGCGAGCGCGCTCTGTCCTCTTCAGCCCGCGCTCCTCCCGCAGCTCCTCGGGCGCACAGCCTGTGACGCGCTGTGTGCCTGAGGACAGGCAGCGGCGTGATGAGGTCATTACATCGCGCCGCTGCCAGCTGACCGCACGGGGCCGCGCGGGTCCTCAGCGCTAAGAGGACCCGGCGCGGCCCCGCTGTGTCGGACCCGGAGACGGTCCGACACTGTCTGCGGGGCAGGGAGCGCTCGCTCTCTGCTTCGCAGAAGCCCGCAGTTGTATGTGCGTCCAGCGGACGCACCGGTAGCTGCGGGGCCAGTCGGTGCTCCAGGCCCCTGGCAGCGGCCTGGCGCCCGGGAGGTGGGGTGCACAGGGGGTTTTATTCGGGGCCCGAGCCCCGGACAAAACAGCCTAGCGACGCCCCTGCATTGTATACCACTTCCCCTATGATCAGCCCTCGTCAGAGAAGAAGGAAAGCTCTTGCCGAATGCCAACTGCACCAGACTACAGAAACAGATAAGGGGACAAGGGTGCCGGCTTTTTGTGTGTGTGAGTTTGGGTATGTACGTATATTGAGATGTTATATATGTAAAAACCAAATTGTCTAGCCAGTCACGTCTTCCCTCACTTACGGCCGGGAAAAAAAAAGGAATAGGCCGGCCCCACAGCTTTTTAAAGTTGGAGGGCCAGGCGTACTTCAAAACACCCGCATAAAAACAGAGCACACGTACCCCCATATACCCGGGAAAGATATAAATGTGATTTGGGGTGGATTCAGTGTGGACGCCTCGAATGATGTCCCATCCGAAAAAGATTTACTTTTATACCCTATGTAAAATCAGGTCGTAGTTTAGATGACAGATTTTACTTGAGTATTTTCGCCGTGTGCTTTCAGCCCTAGAAAAAATTCTTCGAGGTGTTTTATCCACAAACGCACAAAAGGATAGAGGGAAAAACTCATCGGCAGTCTGGGTTTTTTGCCACGAATTCTGCATTGCAGCAGCACATTTCCAACCTGCAAAACAACTGCATTGCCAAAAAACCGTCATGGAACCCCCGAAGTGTCAGTGTGTCTGGTTTTAATAATGTATAAACCCACACAATTTCTGGGGTACCTTTTTTTAATGTAGTTATCTGTGGGTTACGTGTATAAATTTAAAATCCTGGGGGTATGGGGAAAATAATCTCTGTTTAAAAAGTGTTTAATGTATAATCCTGGGGTACGGGTGAATAATGCAGTAAAATCTGGGATACGGGGGTAAAAATAATCCTGGGGGACAGTGGGGGAATGTAGTAAAACTTAGGGCACAATGAGTAAGTAAGTCTGTTATGGGTGTAATGTAGTAATCCGGGGGATTATATGAAAAGTAATCCGGGGTACAATGTGTAATGTAATCTCTGGGGTACAGTGTGTAATATAGTAATGACTGCACGCAAAGATTTTCTTATGATGCAAAAAGATTCATTTAATCATAACAGAAACTTGTGGTATTTACAGGCTCCAAAATTCAAACACAAAAAAGGGATTGGCATAATCGAGACAGGGGGACTTGACAAGCGACGTTTCGGGGAAAAGACCTTTAAAACAGTCACTAGGGGTTTAGGAGAAGAAGTAAAAGGGCCGTACCCCAAGGACTGTAGGGGCCAGGGGGCGTTAAAGCGCCCCGGGGAATGAATGTCTATGGGTCGGGGGGTGCCAGCCCCCCCCCCCGCCCCCGGCACCGGGGAATTGCGGGCGAAATTTTCGTCCCCCAAATTTAAACCGGTGAAAACCTAGCCTAAAAGGGCTCAGCACCCCGACTCCATATCACATTCGCATTTGTGAATTTTCAAAAGTTTTTTACAATTACCATTTCACACAGCTTATTTTGACGGGTTTTGGGGCGGTTACGGAGCATTACTTTTCCCAAAAACCTCGTCCAAAACGCTTTCAAAACGCTCCCAGTTCATTTCATTGATTCCTATATAAAACCTCATTGTAGTTCACACACAATGAGGTTTTTACGCACTTCTTTGGAAGCGTTGAAATAGATGTGTCATATCAATTGTTGAAGCGTGTTTTAGGCTCGTTTTAGGAGTTGTTTTCGGCGCGGTTTTGGCCGTGGTTTTTGTCCCGGCAATTGATTTGTATGGGTGAAAGCCTCATTGAAAACCCTTTTCCAAAACCTCGCGAGAAAACCCCTAAAACCCTTTTGAAAGAGTGTTTTAGGCAGGTTTTTTATGAGGTTTTGGAGCGGGAAAAATCCGCAAATCTCTCCAAAACCCCA
>JAODAL010041221.1:0-36106 GCA_025379985.1 Phyllomedusa bahiana | reverse complement strand
CCTGTCTAAAATGTATAGGGATATTAAAAGGTTTTTTTGGTCACCATCAGTACACCTGTGGTGACTAAAAATTTGCTGATTAAAATTTAACTGCAAGGGGCCTATCAACCAGCGGGCCCGCCCCAAAGTAAAAAAAACACGATCTAAAATGTTACTGATAATAAAAGGTTTTTTTTGGCACCTATCAACCGGGGGTGACAAAAAATTTGCTATTAAAATTTTAACTGAAAATAATCTACAACAAGCTCCTGGCCAAAGTGAAAAAACACGACTGAAATTATACTGATAATAAAAGGTTTTTTTTGGGGCCCCTATCAACCTTGGTCCCTACAAAGTTCGGGATTCAAATTTAACTGCAAAGTAACTACAACAAAGCTTGACTGACCAAAAGTAAAAAAAAAACACCACTAAATTAAAAACGGATATTAAAAGTTTTTTTGGGCACCTATCATACACCTGTGTGACTAAAAAATTTGCGCATTAAAATTTAAA
This sequence comes from Phyllomedusa bahiana, assembly GCA_025379985.1. NCBI lineage: Eukaryota > Metazoa > Chordata > Amphibia > Anura > Hylidae > Phyllomedusa > Phyllomedusa bahiana. The sequence goes on along the minus strand of JAODAL010041221.1, from coordinate 35,614 downwards.
ACTGCAAAGTAATCTATCAAAAAACCCTTGACTGACCAAAAGTGAAAAAAACACCTGTTGAAATGTATACGGATTTTAAAAGGGGTTTTTTTTGGCACCTATCAGACCCCTTTGGGGTGACAAAAAGTTCTGGATTCAAATTTAACTGCAAGGGGCTCTATAAACACCGGCCTCCCCAAAAAGTGAAAAAAACACGTATCTAAATGTTACTGAAAAAAAAAGGGTTTTTTTTGGCACCTATCAACCTTGGTGCCTACAAATTGCTGGATTCAAATTTTAACTGCAATAAATCATCAAAAAAGCTTGACTGACCAAAAGTGAAAAAAAACACCTCTGAAATGTATAGGGAAATTTTTAAAAGGGTATTTTTGGGCCCTATCAGTACACCTGGGGTGACACAAAGTTGCTGGATTAAAAATTTAAACCGCAAGGTGTCTATCAACACAGCCCGCCCCAAAGTAAAAAAAAAAGATCTAAATGTATACGAAAATAAAAGGTTTTTTGCACCTTTAAACCTTTTGGGGGTGACTACAAATTGCTGGATTAAAATTTTAACGCAAAGTAATCAACAAACTGACTGCCCAAAATAAAAAAACCCCCTGTCTAAATGTATGGGATTTTAAAAAGGGTATTTTTGGCACCTATCATACCCTTTGGTGACTAAAAATTTTGGGATTCAAATTTAATGCAAGGGGGCCTATCCCACCCCCTGCCTGCCCCAAAGTAAAAAAAAAACACTATCTAAATGAAACCCGATAATAAAAGGTTTTTTTTGGCACCTATAAACCTGGGTGACTACAAATTGCTGTTTTAAATTTTTAACGAAATGTAGGTCTATAAAACAAACTTATGACCAAAATGAAAAAAACACCGTTAAATGTTACGATTTTAAAAGGGTTTTTTTCGGCACCTACAACCCTGTGGTGACACAAATTTTGCGGATTCAAATTTAACTGCAAAGTAATCTATCAAACAAAGCTTGACTGCCCAAAAAGTGAAAAAAACACCTGCTAAAGTAAAAGGGATATTAACGGGTATTTTTGGGCCCCTATCATAAACCCCTGTGGTGACTAAAAATTTTCTGGATTAAATTTAACGCATGGGGGGCTCTATAAACCAGCGGCCTCCCCAAAAGTGAAAAAAACACGTATCTAAAATGTAAACGAAAATAAAAGGTATTTTTTTGGCACCTAAAATCTTGGGACTAAAAAATTTTGCTGTATTCAAATTTAAGTGCAAGGTGTTTAAATCAACAAAGCGGCTGGGCAAACTTGAAAAAGAACACCTATCTGAAATGTAACTGAGAATAAAAGTGGATTTTGCCCCTAACAAATAGACTGCGTTACTAGAAAAGATCTTAATCCAAAAAAAAGGGAATGCAATGTCAAATAAAAATTTTGGTGTAAATATCAAGTACCCTTTTAAATAGAGCGTCTGTGTTCGCCCACGGCCCCTCCCCCCCCCGCCCCCCGTGACTTTACGCGGGAAAAGCTCCTTTAAATTCTCTGCCTAACTACCTAAAATCTGCAAATCCTGATCTTTAAATAACTTCTAAGGGGTCAAGCTAAAATAGAGCTGTCTCTGTGAAAAAATAAAAAATTTCGCTGACTTTTGCTGAGCTGTTTTGGGCAGAGGCAAGCGCACTCCTACTGCTATGAGACGCTGACACACACGATCAGAAAAGGAAGGCTGTTCTATGTAAAACAAGGTCATGTGATTTTTTCCAGCCAATCGCAACCTACACATCCCAGTCATGACTCGCACACCCCATCTCACCCTGCTCTATTCTGTAAGCTGATTTGCTGGCCGCCAAAAATGACAGGAAGCGCCGAAAATGGCGCGATATTAATAGATTAGGCACAGATTTTTAACCTAAATTATCGCGTGATCTAAAAAATCCGATCAACGCAAATACCGTGCCGATTTCAACTTTTTCGATAATAATCGCTCAACACTACTGTGGATCTCTGCAAAAAAAACGCGCCAAAAAATGTGCGCCGCTTTACATAGACTCCAATAGTACATTTTTTGCCCTGCTCTGTCATTTTTTGCAACATACTTCCAAAAACGACAAGCAGCAAAATCGAGCAGAAAAAAAACGTTCTGTGTAGACTACAGAACATCTTTACTATTTAAGTCTATGGGATCTGTTTTCAGTCGTTTTTTCAGCAGTTTTAGAAAATGAAAAATGCTGAAAAAACTACTGAAAATGTGTGCTTTGTAGACATAGCCTAACAGAAATAACCAGGCATAGCAGAGCTGATATGCAAGTGACTGCTAGAGAACCACTCACAGTGTAACCAGGAAGTATGAATCTGAAGCTGGTTGTGGCTTTGTAAAACAGCATGGTGAGACAATCCCTTTAAGCTTATGTTAGACACAAGAACTTTTTTTATCTGCCCTCTCTGGGTTCCAAACAATGTGACTAGTAATGTCTTGGCATTTATAATATACTATACATCCAGATCTCCACACTACACTATCCTCAGAAACTTAACAGGACTCACACAAGTTGATCAAAATGTGCACTAAGAACCTCAAATTTATACATATAGTAAATATAATAATAAAGCAATTGAAATTGTTCCACAAATTTACCATTTGCATATCTCTCAGGTCCAGGTGTTTCATACTGACTTTATGTCAAGATCTCTGCTTGCGGTCAGTGCATGAAAACAATCTTATTTACATACAGAATATGAAACCACATTGTGTTTTAATAGAAAAATCATGTGTCCAAAGTGTAAGCAATGTTTTTATCTCTGCATACATTTTTTTTTCATTGAATGCCTTATAGCAATTTATACAGTATTTCTAAGTGTCAGAAAACATATAAGAGACTTAAAAGGAATCAAGCAATCACAAAACTGTGTTGTCTTTTACCAGCCATCATGGGTCTTTGGCTGCAATGACACACCAGTAAACTTCCAATGCACAAAAAGATAAAATAACTGATGATTTCTTTATCTGAGTTGAAAGGCAAAGTAGCAAATGTTTGATCAAATCTGAAAGCCTGATTGTCCAAAGCAATATAAATACTGTACACAATTTATGATTATTTGTAGTGTTTAGTGGCATCTGTGATTTTATGTGATGTATTAAAAATTAAACACAGATGTAGCAGATTTTCTCGTTATCTGTTCTTAGAGCACAACAGAAGCTGCTAAACTGGTACATCATCTGTCAAGTTTATCTTTGCCACATCTGTGTCTTGGAAATATTAGTTAAAGTAAAAAAGAAACTCCTAACAACCAACTTATTAATGCGATGACCTCAAACCATAATCATGTGGTTTTATTTTGTTTTATTCTTTAAAAAACCCACACCAGGGGACCATAGTATTTATTTCTTAAAGCTTTTTTCCAATTTCAATTTAAGCTCTTTGCAATTGCCCTGTATTTTTCCCGTAAAAGAGCCCCTGGAGGTTTTCTTGGAAAGAGAAATGTGAATATAAAAAGTGACAGATTTTCTCTTGAGCACAAAATCTAAGTTCTGTATTATATAGTAAATCATCACAGAAACGGCTGGTTGTGGACCCACTGTGGCACTGACCAGTTTTGCTCAGAGAGGGCGTAACTAAGTTGCTTTTTCATAGAGCCTCAGATGGTGAGTTTGACTTAGCCCACAATTTCCACCAGGTGCAACCTCAGAGCAGTCCCCAGCAGTGGCAGTTGACCAGGGGGGGTTAGAGATACCAATGCAGGGCACCAGACAGAGCAGATCAGTCAGACAAGGGTCTGACAGGCAGAAGGTAGAGAAGAAGTGCCAGGTACAGTAACGAGAAGGCAGACTAAAACTATAGCAAAGGTACAGCAAGATACTGAAAGGTACTAAACAAGGCACAGAACTAGGAACCAGACAGGATACATGACTAAGGAACTAAATATAAGACAGATAAACAAGACAAGACATAGAGCTTCAAGTTGAAGAACACAAATCTAGGTACAAGATGAGATACAATCAAGAAATATGAAAGAGACAGACACAAGAACCAAGGAAACCAAGGTTCAGACCAAGAGTGTTAGGAGGAGCTGCTCAATAACACCACAGGTGGAGGGGATTGGCTGGGGAAGCCAAACACAGCAGGACACTATGGGGTTAAATACCTGAAGGGTGTGGCAATGCCTATCTGTAGTATTATTATTATTTATTTATTTATTTATTTATTTATTTATTTTAAAGCGCCCTTGGTTCCATGGCGCTGCACATTTTTACATAAATAACATTGGTCAAATAAATACAAAGTGACAATAAGTAACTAACAACTGGTACAGAGGGAGAGAGGGCCCTGCCCATGAGGGCCTACAGTCTACAAGCAAGGATGTAGACTGTAGCAAGGATGAACTGGGGCAGCAGCATGGTGTTTGCATAATAGCCAGACAAATGGGAAAAATGCACAGTAGGTAGGTTGACACAATCACTGTATGAATAGCGATGTGATATAAATCATCTACTTTGATGTTCAAAGATAATAATCTGTAATTTTCTTTATTGCATGACATCACACATGAGATAAATATGTTGGGCAATTATTATAGAAGTCTATATCAACAGTACTTTTTAACCACATCATTAAAAAAAACTAAAATAATGTAACGTGTGGGAGACAAGAAGCAATGAAACAAGGTGGAGATTTTAATAGGCTTTTTATTCACAGCTCAGTAACTTGAAAATATGCATATGGTTTCTCTTTCTACATTGAAGTCACAATATTTTTCTTTACACACTCAGGCTCAGCACATCTCCATTGCTTTGCAGGAGTAGCCCTTTACCTCTACTTTCCTAATGGATATCCACCCTCAGAGTACTTATTCTGTTTGCATGCAACTTCACCTGCATACTGCTATTCATCATTTGTCTCTCTTCTCCAGGCTATACTAAATGCGTGCCAAACTGTTGGAAATTATATTCCCCCTAAGGTTTCATGCCTTGTGGCCTAGCCTCAATCTGGATTGTAACAAAGCCAATTAGTGTTCAATCTGTGCAGGGTATTTTTACTCATCTCTCAGTTCGCTTGTTGCCTTTATTGCTTTTGGTGTCCTGGCTCCTCTTATTTGAATAACTTTGCATTGAATATACTTTCACATTAATGACTCTGACCTCTCTTTTGGTTACTCATGTCACATTCACGAGGTCGGTTAGGACTGACACCATGGGCACCAGGTAGTAATATATCCTTTGGGCCACCACGAGAATTGATGTTATAGCAGACCACTGGCAGCCGAAGTGCTGGACAGGTAGAGGTGATAGGTCACAAGCAGGTAAAACAGTAGACTGGTTGCAAAGACCTAGGTAGCTGTTAGACTGATGCTAGGGCAGATAACAGCAGAAATGGTACATGAACATAGGTAGCAGGACAGCAACCAGGACACAGCGAGGCTAGACCTAAAGTGGAATCTGGGTCCTTGGCAGGTAGCTGACAGGCATGACAACAGATAACAGCAGAAATGTTGGTTCAAGAGTGGCAGTAAACAGCAGCCAGGAGGTCAGGATCTCAGATGGACAATAATGAACTGACAGGAACAGAAGCAGGAATTTCCTTATGAGTGGAGGTTGAAGGTCATAGGACAGGTAATTAAGACATTATCCTTTCAAATATCAGAGCACTGATGCTCTGCAGGGACTGGAGCTGTAGCAGAGACACGGGCTTGTCCGCAGTCTAAGGCAGGGACCGCAGCATTCACCCTGACAGTATCCCCCCTTAAGCCACCCCCTCTGGGCTAGCTGACTGCCCCAAAACGAACATGGGACAACCACCTCCTCCTCAGTATCCCAGGACCTGTCTTCAGAGGAGAGATCATGCCAACACCGGGAAATATTTGGGACTTGGCGGACCACAACAGGTGCAGCAGTAATGTTAGGCAGGGGGAGATGTGGGTGGGAGTTCCTGATGATTTGACAATCCAGAGAATTTTCTTGGACTATGGAACCCACCGCTGGAATTAAGGAAGAAACAGCCAGGGAAATGGGTGGGTGCGATTGCACCAGATAAGCAAACGTAAGACAGAAAGAATGGCATTGCTCACCCCATTGGATAACTTCACCCATTTTCTAATTCAATGATGTGTGAAGCTGGAACCATGAAAGAACTAGAAGAACAGAAGAAGAACTAGGCATAACATAAAACAAAATTTCCTCCTTGTGGGAACTTCTGAAATCGGAGAGCCAGAGGTTTGGTGTGTAACGGGACCGGTTCCTTCAGAATCTTCCTGTTAATGGAGGAGAAATTCAATTGTTTCTCTAAACGGGAGGCCGAAATTTACTAGCCGGGAAGGATGAATGAAGTTCTCAGAAGAGCAGGAATGAATGAAGAGTCCAGAACTTGAAATGTAGAACCAGATGTCAAACTGAGAGTGACCAGTGTGGTCAGAGGAGAAACAGATGCATCATTACACAGAGTTTCCTCAGCCACATAACCTTGGCACTGGGGTTTCGAGAGTGAACTGGGCAGCTTTTTAGATAGTATTTGGTACCGCCACAGCATAAACACAGGTTCAGACTGCGCCAGCAAGTATATTCCTCCGGGGTAAGATAAACATGATTCACCTGCATAGGTTCATCTAACGAAGAAGTGGGTGCAGGGTGAGGGAAACTTGAGGATACAGGTACAAAGCGAGGAGGCTTGTGAGGCTGGGAGGATTGCTGGTTAAATGTAGGTAGGGAGGTGAATAGGGGGGGTAAATACCACTGTGCTGAATAGATATGGTAAATGCTTTACGCCACTAACAACTGAATTATTAACCCTGAAGCAGACCACCGGTGAGAGAATCCCATGTTACAAAGCAAGTGAGAAAGAATTATTTCGCTGTGTTTCATACGAAATTAAAGATGATACATTTTAATTTGTGTATCTATGTACCTCATTTGAATACGCAGTCTAATAGTATTTATTGGGTAGAAATTTTATGATATCGTTTTAATAAAAGATAAACTCAAAATGGTATAAAACTATTAGATTTATGTTTTACCTGATCCGACTCCCCACAACCCGAGGGCCGCAGCGCTAACAACTATTAGATTCCCTATGTTACAGACACAGGCGTATTGCCTACTATTAAATAAATGAGCCATTATCCTAAAAACCAAACCCCACACCAACCCCCTCCCGCACAAACCACTCCCCCAAACCTAACAAGGAGCCCCCAAAAAACCCTGTCGAATGGAAGCGAATGTTTAAGATTATTTTAAGTGGAGACAATCTTAAGTTAGGTGCAGTGGAATAGATTACAACGTCTTTGCCATGTTACTCATATTGCTAGTCCGAGATTTTCAAGCATAGATAATTCGTGTGTATCTTATTACTTGAAGAAATAGAGAACAAATGAAGATAGCTATACAATTTATGAATTTATCAATATTTTTTGTATGAGCAGCGTTTCGGACGATTCAATCTACTCCTGCTATTTCCATGAGAATAAATGTGTCAAATGGATAGTCTGATTATCTGAAATATACTACTAGCACCTAGCACCTTACCCCTCTAGCTTTCTCTCAGCAAAATAGAAATCACAGAATCAACTAGCAAAGATATTGTCCTCGTGTGAGTTAGTAGTCCACGACCAGCTGTTCTTCCTTGATAAGCCCAGCATGGCTCCCTCAAAAGGCCAGCACAAGTGCCTCATTGTTCCAGGTGAGCTCCGAGGCCAAAGTACGGAACTGAATGGCGTATTGGCTCACCGTGGAATCGCCTTGTCTGAAATAGAGCAGAGACGATGCAGCAGAGGTGTTGCGCAAAGTTGTTCAAAGATCCCTCAGAAGGGGCACAGAAATTACTGCATATCCAACATCAGTGGGCTCCCTCGCTAACAGAGAGGTAAGATCCAGGCCAAGGCTTCACCTGAGAGTAGGCCGACAAAGTCACCTTGGCACGATTGGATGGGAACTGGTGGGCCATGACCCTGAAGTGTACAGTGCATTAGTTGATAAACCCCATGACAAGAATAGGGAATCTCCATAGTAGTGGGATGGAAGAGGCAAATGCAGGCTGTGACTGACAATGTCAGTAGGAGGCAGAGCTACTACAGGAACTGTTGCAGATGCAGACACAAGTTGGTCAAGACGTGCAGTAATAGACAGTAGCTTTAGAAAAGTTGCTCCCAGATAGACGCCATGAAAGAAAACTATGGCTGTGATTAGCTGGAAGTCAGGCAGGATCACCTTGGCGGGATCCAGGGTCAGTTCGTACTGTCACATTCAGGCTCCGGGAGAGGGGAAAGGAAAAGCTAGGACCTCTCATGTCTTCCATGCCTGTCCCCTCCCCCTACAAAATCTATTACTTTACTTTCCACCCTGGAAGAGGAGCTGATGCAACTCGGCATCATGGATGCCAAAACCAGAAGGGAGTACCGCATGAGAAATGCCCTGTGTCTTTACTGTTGCAAAGGTGGTAATTTTTTTTTAATGTCTTTATTAAGCAACACAAAGTATATAGAGGACATTCATACATAATGAAATTAGATTCTTGCAAGGTTATATTAGATATTCAACTATTTAAACATGTGACATGCCTACCTCTGAACGCCAATGATTAAATTTTTAACACAAACAAATAATACATCGTGCATGGAACAAAAACCTGTCTTGAGCCCTTGCTTTGTGATCTCATGCCCATTCCAGAAGACCAGATCTATATTCCTTCCATATGCTCTAACCGTTAAGTCAACTGTATGTTTGCAATTGACCCTTCATTATTCTAGACTGGGGTTTTGTCGGTAGGACTATAATTTAGGCTGTAAGCCTTGTCTTCATCATCATCATCATCATCATCATTGGTCTGTCTCAGTAAGGAAAGAACATGAGTCACAAGAGCAGGAAAATCCTCTGTCACATTAGGCTCATACAAAACAAAAACATATATCCACAAGTGCTCCATTCTCCAAGCCCAGCCCCGTCCCGCCCCTCCGCCAGACAACGTCATGGTCACTCAATATGACTTCCTCTATCTGCCACCTTCATCTTTTTTCACTGTTTAAGACAGAACTCTTAAAGTGGCGAGCTGAGGGTTGAATTAGATATTTTCAACATCTGGACATGTCAAATCATGTCCTCTCCTAAAGTGGTGCATCGCCCATTAACACCTGTTCTTGAAACCATGCAGTAAAGCTAAAGCATTCCTTAATAGCGTCCCATATTCTCTGAGGGAGTAGAGGAATAAAACTGCCCCAGACTTGGAAGAATTTTTTGACTTGTGTTTCATTCTTACCCAAAGCCTCCACCCAATCCATTTTCAATATATAAGATAATTTGTCTAAAAACATCTTGAAAGGTGGTGGAGACTCATGTATCCATGTGTTCAAAATAGTTTTGATGCCTGCTGCAGAGATCATATACAACAGTTTTCTACTCCGGTTCACATGGGGTCACCCGAAGGGGGGGGGGGGGGGGGGGGTTTTTTTTTTTGTTTTTTCTGTTTTTTTTCTATATGGCAAAATATTGCCAACAGGGGATTATTCGGGACATAGTTAAATGTGTTCTTGTGAATGTCATGACCCGTTCCCAAAATTTTTGAATTATTGGGCAACTCCACAAGCAGTGAAATATATCTGCCTCCTGTACACCGCTTTCAGAAGCATTCAAAGCATTATCAAAATGCCCAACGATGTCCCCTGAACTGGACGTAACCTACAATAAGCCATATGTATATAGAAGAGACATTTCCCAGTACTTGCTCGAAGCCAAGAACTTACGGCTATTAGGCTATGCTGTGAGCAAAGTATGAGCCTCCAGGCTAGGGTCGTCTTCTGCCCATTTTGCAAGTGCCATAGTTGACTCCGAGAAATCGAGTAGTTCATGCAAAATTTTGTAGTAGTGAGTAGTCAACCCCTTCTCCACAGTGCTTTTGAGCAAGAGTTTGCGTAGTGACAGGTCCCACTCTTTCTACGTGAAATGTGGAATCAACTTCATCACATAGCTGCGAGCACTCAAGTAAGGGAAAAAGGAGACCCCCGCCTCTGGAAATTTAGTTCTTAGTTTTTCTAGTTGTAAAATTCTATGTGTTTTTATATCCAATAAGTCATAAACTGACAGTATTCCACCTTCCTCCACTTATAGAAGTCTTTATATGGAGCTCCCCTTTGAAAATCTGGGTTACCTATAAGTTTGCGTAAAATAGAGGCATGAGGGTCTAGTCCCAATAGTCCTCGCATTTTTTGCCAACCTCTCCATGTTGAAAATATAAGCGGGTTAGACCGAATCATTTCTGGGATTTGGTGCAAGGGCAGATGTAGGATATTTGCCAACATGGTCTTCCCTAGAAATAGTTGCTCTGCCTTAGTGTCTGTATAAACTGATGTATTTTGCAGCCAATCCGCTGCCATACAGATCAGCGCGGCCACATTGTATGCTCGAATATTCGGAAAATTGATGCCTCCGTTGTCTCTGGGCTGATGCAAAATTATCAACGGAATCCAAGGTCTTTTACCTCCCCATATGAAGCGGCCAAAGAGCGCATTCATGCGCAACTCATCTTTACGCCGGACATAGAGTGGAAGAGGGTGTAGGAAGTACAGTAATCTAGGAAATCTACCAATTTACTAAAGGCTTCCTATCACCCACATAGGACAACGGAAGCTGCCGCCATGCATGTAATATTGTTTCTAGCAAAGCTATATAGGGCGCAATGTTATTTTTATATAAAATGGAGGGAAGTCTCGATATCGATACTCCCAAGTAGGGCATTGTATTAGTGCACCAGTTAAATGGGTAAAGTGGTGTCCATGTAGGTTTTGCCGGACCATTAAGTATCATTGCTTTTGTTTTATCCATGTTAGCTGGTCATTTTCTTCAAAACTGCCTCAACAGATCCAGCCAGAGGAACTCCAGTGCATGAGTGGTAGTTAATGGATCCATGCAAGCATCCAAGTATCTTCCATATTAATTTCAAAAGTATTATTGCTGGAGTCCATTTTTTTTTTTTTTCTATTTGGTTTTTTTTTTTTTTTTTTTTTTTTTTTTTTTTTTTTTGTTTTTTTTTGTTTTTTTTTTTTTTTTTTTTTTTTTTTGTTTTGTTTTTTTTTTTTTGTTTTTGTGTTGTTTGGTTTTTTTTTGGGTTTTTTTTGTTTTTTGGGTTTTTTTTTTTTTTTTGTTTTTTTTTTTTTTTTGGGGTTTTTTTTATTTTTTTTTTTTTTTGTTTTCTTTTTTTTTTTTGTTTTTTTTTTTTTTTTTTTTTTTGTTTTGTGCATTTCAATTTTTTTCTTTTTATTTTTTCTTTCTTTTTTGTTGGGTTTTTTTTTTTTTATTTTTTTTTTGTTTTCTATCTTTTTTCTATTTATTTTTCTTTTTTTTTTTTTGTTTGTTTTTTTTATTGTTTTTTTTGTTTTTTTTTTTTTTTTTTTTTTTTGGTTTGTCTTTTGATTCTAAGTCTGTATCTGGGCAGGCTGTGAAAGATTCCGGGGCGGCTCCCAAATTTGTACATCCTGCCTTTGTGTTGACCTTAGGCCAAAACTTGGTAAGGCTGAATCATCCTTTTCCTGTTACCCCATTGGCAGGAAGGAGGAATATGTTCTTCAAAACCCCCCAGTTGTATTTGCAGTTTGGCCATAACCATTCAGAGTTTTTAGGTTTTTTTTGGTTTTTTTTTGTCATGAGCAATTTGCCATCAGATATAATTTTGAGTCTCCCTTGGTTACATAATCACAATCCTGTCTATGAAGGGAGTAAAAAGGAATAGAATAAATGGGGTTTTCATGTGCCAGATGGATTTTATTTTTGACCCTGCTGATTAGTGTTGAGCGATTGCATTGGCTATCGAGATCGGATTCGATAGTCGATAGTCCGGCCGCTATCGATAAGGTTTTTCGATAGTGATCATCGATTAATGGCGCGATTAACCTTTAAAGTCTATGGGGAGACAACAACACCTTCATTATTACACCCAAATCGAAGGCTGGAGAAGCATGAAATTAACATGCCACCACAGTCACAGCATGGAGTACGTCCAACCATCTCAGGCAACACACTTAGGTTATAAAATTCACAGAGAAAAAAGTCACAGTAACCAGTATACTACTCCCTTAGTCTTTGTACCACACCTGACCCTTAAACCTGCATCACCCACAAATAGAAAATAGCCAGGAGGCAGAATCATTTGAACCATCATGTTACTTGCGAACTGGACATTGAATATCCCTGTCCTGGAAACGCAGCAATGAGCTCCCAAACCTGCATGACCCCCTACATTTAAAAAGTGCCGCAAAAGGAGTCTTTCAAACCACCATTTTAGTTTCACTGCACAATGACTAACACTGTCCTGGGCCACAGCATGAGCCCCAAACCGCAGAGACCCCCACAGCGAGCTTTAAAAAGTGCTCGGAAAAAGCGAGTCCTTTCAAATCCACCATTTTAGTTTCACTGGACATTGACTATACCTGTCCTGGCCACAGCATGACAGCCCCAAACCTGTCATGTCTCACCCCACATTTAAAAAGTGCGAAAAAGGAGTCTTCTACCACCATTTTAGTTTCACTGGACATTGACTATACCTGCCAGGTCCACAGCAGTAGCGCAAACTGCATGACCCCCACATTTAAAAAGTGCCGGAAAAAGGAGTCTTTCAACACCATTTTAGTTTCACTGGACATTGACTATACCTGTCCTGGGCACAGCCCATGACCCAGGGCCGGGTTACAGTGGTTGCGGTGAAAGCCAGTCTGGCGTCCGTCATCTATTAACACGCAGGTTAAAATGCCCTGAATGGACGGGCCAGCAACATGCATAACTGTCGTGCTGAAGCTAGAGTGTCGGGAAGCGGATGTGGTGAGAACTCCACCACTTCCCTCTTGTACACAGTAAATACCTGGGTACTGCTTGCCCCTCCGTATGAGTGTGGACCAATTTGAGCTTCTCTTGGAAATACTGGTGTTAACGCTCCTGTTACACCCAGGTGCCTTTATCTTGGCATTCTTTTTCTCATTTTACTCAACGTGCTGGAGGAAATGGTCCTCTGTACTTTGTTCTCTTGCTGTGCGTCCATACTCCATGTTCTCTGAATAACCTACATCTGGTCAAGTTTTCCTGTACCACCCTTGACAATTCAAGAGGAATTTTTTAACAGCCTATTTGTTGTAACTATGCAGCTTTTTTAGTACTTTAATTTCTAGAAAACATCATTTTAAAATAGGATGGAATCCCACCATGTCTTTGTTTTCTCTTTTTTCATTGTATTAAAATGGGTTGTCTCAATACAGGGATTGATAGCTATGTTAAAGATCTTGCAAAAAACAATCTTTTTGCAATATGTGTCCAGTAACAGTGTCCTACCTATTCTTGTTTTCTGACATCACCATCACCCGTTGAGCCACTCTTGACAATTGTGGCAGAACAAATGTCTGTTTGAAACAACATTTTTTAGAATAGACTGTAAGTATAGCTGCAATGTCACAGCAAAATGCCCCCTAGAAATTCAAATCAAGACCTTGAGCCACTATTGTCAATTTGTGAAGAACAAATGTCTGTATAAACAACATTTTAGAATTAGGACCTGAGTAGTATAGGCGCATGTACACAGCAAAATGCCCCCAACATTCAAGCATTGACCCTTGACCACTTTTGTCAATAGTGAGAATGGAACAAATGTCTGTTAAAACAAACATTTTTTTATAATAGGATCTAGTATGTATTTCTGCAGAGAGTCAAAGCAGCATGAACCCAAAAAATTATAAACATGACCCTTCTCAGCCACTGTTTTTAAAAATTGTGAGGAGAAAATGCACTTAGAAGCCACATTGGTGGTATTCCAGAGGACCAATGAATTAAAAGCTGTATCTCACAGCAACATGACCCCAAAAAAATTTAAATATTACCTCTCAGCCACATAAAAAATTGTGAAGGAGAAATGCACTTACATGTCACATTTACTGTGTCCAAAGGATCATGATTATTGAAGCTGTATCTCACTGAGGCACATGACCTCAAAAACCATTATGCACAATGCGAAAACTTCTTAATATAAAGTGAGTAAATTGGAATACGTGTTGTCATGAACTTGCTGGTTCTTTTACAGTCCCTCGACAGTCAAAACCATCAAAAATGAACTTTTTGGGAAAAGAAATGTGGAAAACAATTGCAGGTAAGAAATGATCATTTTTGAAAAAAAATGTTTTACACAAGAGGACCAACATCTGGTTAGAAAAGGATATGTAATTAGACACCGGCAACTAATCGAGGTGACCACGGCAATTGGGGCCACCAACATCATCCAGAGACCATGCCTGTATTCCTTATCTTGATGAATAGTCAACGTATCCACATTATCGGTGAAAGCCGGATGCGTACTGTCGTGTTATAATGACTCCTCCAGCGTGCTGAAGGTGCGCGCTCAGATATGACGCTCGGCTGCTTGGCATGGACAACACCTCTATGGCGTGGACTACCACTCGGGCCATTCTGTCCATTTTGGATACCCAGAAGTCAATGTGGTCCGAACACATCCAAAAAACACGGATGTTGAGACGCAGATAGTCTGCACCATGACTTGATAAGCTTTATCTCTGTGTGTAGGATTGTGCCCTGCATTGCATGCTTTGGTGAGGTGTAAACAAAGATTGCCAGAGGTCACCCATTAGGTGCTTTCTGCCACCTTGCCTGCTGCTGCCGCTACGTCCTACTGTGTGCACTCTTACTGGCTGTCACGTCGCTGAGTTGTCCACCCGTGACATTTGGGGAACGTGACAGCAGACGCAACAGATGTCTCCAGTTGATCAATCAGCAAGGTCTCCATTTCCTGCATTTTTAATCTCTATTTGGTTGGTGAAGGAAATGCTGATTTTTGTTTTGTACCGGGGATCAGGAGGGTGCCACCCAGTAACTGGTTGTTCATTTTGATGGCCCTAATGCAGGATCATGTTGAGGAAATGGAGCATCCAAGCACTCAATGTGAGAGATGGAGCCTTGATTTCCCAAGCCATCTGGGTCGAGAGGGCACTAGCAACCTAGATCTTCCTCATCTTCCTCCTCCTCCTCAAAAGTCGCGCCAACCTCTTCCAAGGCCAGGGACGTCGTAACAGACGGTGTGCAAGTAATACTTCCTCCTCCTCCCTGCCTCCAGCACAGCTTCAACACAGCCCTGACTTGCCTGAGATGATTGCACCCTGAGAGCTGATGCGCCACCTTGCAACTACTCTGGACCCCGAACCACTGCCTAATGAAGACCGATTAAATTGTAAACTGTCGGGCCTTGATTGATTATTGCATGGAGATAAAGCTCCGTGTCCTCATCTGTGTCCGTCTCCTCCTCCGTCGAGACATGGCGGCACCTGTTATGCACTTTCAAGTGTCCCAATCGATCGATTCCATGAACTAAGATCACCACAAATTGCTCATCGCGGACAAGGATGCAATTGTTCTCGCACTTGCCCATTTTGAGTATGGCTTCTTCGAAAAGCTGGGCACAAGGATGTTGCAAGAGCTCTTTCCACTCTGCCATCACCTCTCGTGAGTTCAACACTCCGTGGTCCGTACCGCTGCTTGTCAGCCATGTGTCACTCGTAATGCGTAATGGAATTGCGCTGCTGGCCGACAATCGCTGGAGCATGTGGAAGGTATGGAATTCTCAGCAGCGATTGCCAAACGTCTACAATGAAGAGGTTAGACGGGGAGGCGAGCTGACTCTGCAACGCAGCCAGGTCGGGGATGATAGCAGGGTGCGAACGGCGGAAGAGTGCGTCTACTCAGGACTCCTCGAGCTTCTTCATGCCAGAGCGCGTCAGACCCGGGTATGCTTCTATTAGAAATTACTGGACACAAGGTCAGTGACATGTGCCTGCCAGGCAAGGGATGGTGCTCCAGCCTACCGATTCTTAACTAAGTGGGGCGGCAAGCATATTTCGCCACGTTTATCGCAGCACCACCATGCCTGGCACAAAGGTTCTTGTCACCCAGGAGACCAGCGCCCTGGTCTCGTTGCTTAGAGCCTCCACAGCTTCCTGACCGGTGTTTGGACGGTCTCCAAGGCATATTAATTTCAACAGGGCCTGGTGTCTCTGGGCACGTGAATGGCCACCAGAAGGGACCTTGGGGGAAAGAGCCCCTGCACCATCCAGCAGTTTTTTGAGCGGAGCGTAGCCCGAGCCCTGAGAGCCACCGTCACCCCCAGGACAACCGATCCACACCAGCTCACCTCAGTAGGAGGTCTGACCCACGAGAGGATATAGCGTCCGATGGCCGTTCTTACTGAGTCCATAGTGTCTGTTGTTGAGATGGACTCTTCCGTAGACACAGATGCCAGACAACCGCGCTTGAAATTTAGATGACACGTGGCTGCCAGAGGCAGGGACGGCTTTTCTTGCAAAGAAATTGCCTGCTCTGCATCTGGTATTGGGGGCAGGCGAGGGCCATGACGTGGCAGAACCCATCTGTGGTCCACCAGGACGGAAGGACAACAATCCTAAGGCCTAAAAGCCGAGTGGCAATGCCGACATCAGGCTTTTGCTTATGGGATGGTTTTTGGTTAAAGTGTTTCCTTCTGGTTCCCAAACTGGACAGTACAGAAGGCTTGCTTCTAGACTGGCCGCGTGTACGGCGTGCATGTCGTCAAACTGGCGGAAGGAGAAGTATGTATGGATGCGATGGGTCTTCTGGTGGTGCTGGGGTACTCGGGCGACGGTGGAGGCTGAAGCGAGGCTTACATCCCTGATCATAGACTCTGAGAGAACATGGGCAGCGAGGAACACTTGGTTGTGTCGAGGAGGAGGTAGGCGATGAGACCAGTCTATAGGGTGTGACACATGGTTGGAGAGGCCCGGCGTCGGTTCTGGCCTTTTTCATCAGGCAAGTGTTTCGCCTCCATTTACTAACTCAATGCATTTCTCTGCATGATTGACTAGACATTGTTGGTGTTGCATTTAACCACTTACAAGGTTCCTTGCCTTACTTCTATGCGTTTACGGCAAAGGCGGCATATGACATCGCTGGTGAGATCAATGCTGCTCAAAGAAGCCCGGCTTGGAGAGGTCCCTGGACCTTTGGACGGCGATAACGAGGAGGCCGGGTTTGCGCGACTGTGGCTGTGCGTAATCTTAGTCATCGGACTTCTGCGACCGCCCTCTCCCTTTTTGTGGCGGGACCCGTATTGACCACTACCCCATCGTCTTCCCCTCGTCGCACTGATGAAGTGCCGCTCGCAAGCAAATTCTGCGGAAAAGACCAGTATGGATCCGCAATGTCGTCATCATCATCACATCACACAGGTGACGTGGTCGTCCCATTACTTTCTGCAGTCCAGAAGCTGCGTGCTACAACAAGGGTCACTGCAAGCGTTGCCGACCGCCCGGGATTTTTGCCGATTGACCGGTCTTCCTTCCACCTCCTCTGATGGCATCAGTAAACTGGGCTTCAGAGCAGACTAAATCATCCTCTTGATCTTTTAACAGAGTGCCTTCCGACTCCCCAACCGCATTACGAGTCTATACAAAGAGGTCGTTCAGACAATGATATCCACAGTGGTGGGTGACACGAGTTAGACATTGGGCTGCTTCATGTTGGACGGATGCTGATGATTGCTGATGACGACATTTTATGTGGCCGTGACTGCGAGGACGAGGATGTAAGACTGCTAGATGCAGGTATTCATTAACCACTTGAAGGACAGAATTGGCGACTGATGTTCGTTACTTTAGATTCACATGCCCTGACCCAGCGATTGGACAGGCCTGACGTCCTGCAATGACGATCCAGCTGGCATTGCGTGTTGGTCGCCAGCACTGGAAGTGATCACCTTCTCTCGGTACCTCTACCTCCAGTGTGCTACCCCCCTCTTGCTCGCTTACCACCTGGCATTTTGCTCCATGTTCAGAATAAAAAAATTTGAGAAGGTATGGAATAGAGTTTTTGGAAATGTCTCTTATTAAAGAATACTGTAAATCACAGCTATTCCAAATCCCTCTAATCAAAAACCAAATTGCTGGATTCAAAATTTAACGCAAGGGTTTCTATCAACAAATCTGGACTGGGCAAAAGTCCAAAAAAAACCCGTTAGCTGTTATGTTTTGGTATAATAAACGGTATTTTTTGCACCTTTCAATTTCACCTTGGTGAATAAGAATTTTACTGTTTTAAGATTTACGTGGATTGCTGGCGGTCAATGAACAATGCGTGGTGATGCAAGAAGTTCAAACAACACGTAACTGTTTATGTTTTTCGTATGATACACGGGATATTTTTGCACCTTTCAATCACCTGTGGTGCAATAAACTAATTGCTGTTTTAAGTATTACGATGGATGCTGCGTCGAAGTGATGGCGACGAATGCTGGGTGCGCAAACGTCAAAAACGAACCCTAAACGATGTTATGTTTTCCGCGTATGATACTCCGGTGATTTTTGGCAACAAACAACTAGTGCTGAACTACAAAATTGCTGATTGTAACTTAACTGTCAAGGTCGATATATCAACAATCACAGGTGCAATGGGGTAAAATTAAAATGAACACATATCTGTCAAATGAATACTGATAATAAAAGTGGAGTTTGGGCACCTAACAAAGAGACCTTCAGAGTTACCTATAAAATGATTGTGAGTATCCAATATAAGTTCAGGGGAGCCCAATATCCAGGAAAATATTCAACAGCAAACTGTTAATAATAGAATTTCCACCTTCAATGTCTACACTAAGTCTTGGTGGAACTTTATCCATTGTTCTTTATAGAAAGAGCTTGTCTGTGTTGCGACCGCAGGGCCCCCCCCCCTGCTCCCCCCGCCGTGAATTTACAGCGGTAGATGCTCCTTTAAAATTTCCTCTACCTACTACAATAGATCTTCAAATCTCAAATATAACTAAATGGAAAGATCACAGCTAATAGGTAGAAGGTTTCACTGTTCAGAAAAGACTAATTTCCGTGAGCTGTTTTTGGCCACAGGCAGAGCCAGGTCCTATCCGCTAAGAACGCTGAGAAACACAGTGAGGCTGAAAAGGAAACGCTGTTCTATTTAAAACGAGGTCATGTGATTTTTCAGCCAATCGAAACCATCAGCGATCCCAGTCATGACGTGTTCGAACACACATCTCACCCTGCTCTATTCTGTAATCTGATTTGATGCCGCAAAATTACAGGAAGCGCCGAAAAAGGCGCGATCTAAATAGATTATCTCAGATTTAGCCTTAATTATCGCGAAGAATCCTGGAAATTTCGATCACATAAAAACCTTGCGATTCAACTTTTGTCGATAAAAATCGCTCAACACTACTCAACACTAGTTCTCACCCTACTTTTCCCCGTTCAGGCCACTGGAACTTACTCTCAGACACTGATAGCACAAAGTGGTGGTCAGTAACCAAGGAGACAAGAGAGTAAGTTGAAGGTGCAAAAAAGGCCTATTTTTGTAAAGTATATACTTTTTTCTAATAACATGCATTTTGAAAATGTATTACATTATAGTGATTTGCCCCTCCAGCAGCACTTGTTGTGATGGGAATACAACTTTAATTGACAGTAGAAGTCCTGCTGACCCTGTCAACATACAGTGATTGACAGTTTCCCTGTAATTTGTTTTTTTTCTCTGCTTTTACTGCATATTTTTTTTACAAAAGATGTCATGCCCATAGATGATTCCAATTCAGTATATCCAAGAAGTCCTTAATTGGTATTTTCACCAAAAAGTTTTTACAAAAAATATATTTTAGTGGACATTCACATAGTTGTTAATGATAAGATGAAAAAATACTTTTAACCCTAGTAAAACCTGCCCAACTGGCGCACGACCACGACATGGGACCAGCGGTATATTACGGTTAGCCTCATGCTGCATCACCCGCGACTGGCGTGAGGTCCGGGCACGGGTGATTAACTCCTTAGCTCTGACGATCCGTTGAGATCGTCGGAGCTAAGTCGCAGGCAGGAGTAGGGAGCTCTTTCTGCCTGCTCTCGTCGCACTTGCGGCACGATCGTGCAGCAACTGTGTCTTTCTGGACGGCTCAGGAAGTGAAAGTCACTTTCCCGGTGCCATTGTAGCCAATGACCAATGCCCAGGCAATGCCCACAAGGCATGGTGATTGACAGTCGCCATGGAGACCAGTACACAGCAATAAGCTGTGTGTGATCTATTGTATGAGAGATTTGAAGATATCTCATATAATTTCCCTCTGGGGAAAAGGGAAAAAAGTGAAAAAAATGAAACACAAACACGATAAATAAAATAAGCCGCTGTTTCCCCTTTACAAATGTCACCACCCCGACCCACACAGGCCCCCAAAAAGACAAAATAAATAAAGTACACATATTTGGCATCGTGCTGTGGTGCATAACGACCTGCCTATAGCGCTCCTGTCAAGTTAATTACCTGTAATAGGTGCATTGCGACGTTTAAAAAAAAAAAAAAAGGAAGCATTGCTTTTTCGTTCATCCCGACAGCACATAATATGTGAATAAAAGCGAGATCAAACGACGCATATAAAAAAAAACACCAAAGTGTTCCTTTTTTGAATAGCGAAGGTTTTTATTATGTAAAAGTAGGGATGAGCGATATTATCGCCAAAAGTTGAAATCGGCACGGTTTTTATTCTTATCGGAAAGCGCCGATCAAACGATAGAGGGGGGTGAGGAGGATGTATAATGTCACCACTTTGCGGTGTATGGATCTCATTGGCTGCAAAAATCACGCAACCTCGTTTAATCTATGCAACCGCATTTCCTGTTCAGCTCATTTTCTGTCTATGACACTTCACAGCAGGACGTCTCAGCGTTTAAACCAAAAGCTGTTCTAACAGCTCTGAGAGATAGTCTCTTCTAATACAAGAAACTATCCGCCTAGCTATAGATTAGAATATAGTTAGATTAGAGAATTTCACTTCTTATTTTGTTAGAGAAAGTTTTAACCCCTTCACGACCCTGGGCGTATGAGTACGTCCCAGGGCCGCTAAGGGGCTTTGTAGGGGGATCGCTCCGCGACCCCCCCGCACAGCCACCGGGTGTTAGCGGCTAATCACCTCTAACACCCGGCAGTAACAGCGCCGGCAGTTGGCTCTGCCCGCTGGCGCTGTTTTACCCATCAGACACCGTGGCAAAGATGGCCGCGGCGTCTGAATGAACGCCGATCGGTGCCGCGCACCGATCGGTACGGTCATCTGGCGCCGATCCGACGATCGGGCATGGTGATGGGGAGCCTTGTGAAGGCTCCCGTCACTTACCCTGGCCGGTTTGCCCCACTTCCGCAGACAGGAAGTGGGGAACCGCCATCTTTGTACACCCTAATGCATTGCCTATGCAATGCATTAGGTTGTATTAACAATCACGCCCCCTAGTGGTCAAGCACCATAGGGGTACTAAATGTTACAGTAAAAAAAAAAAAAAAGTTTTAAAATACAAAAAAACAGTATTAAAAGTTCAAATCACCCCCCTTTCCCCATTTTACAAATAAAATCAGTTACACATATTTGGTATCACCACGTCCGGAAAAGTCTGATCTACTAAAATCTAACATCATTTATCCCGTACGCTGAACACAGTAGGAGAAAAAAAAATCCAAGCCGCAAAATTGCGTTTTTTTTTGGTCATTTTACGTCACTCAAAAAATGGAATAAAAATGATCAACAAAGTCGCATGCATTCCAAACTACTAGCGATAAAAAGTACACTTCAGCCCGCAAAAAATGCACCCTCAGTGATGTCTGTAGATGTTAGTACGAAAAAGTTATTGGTTCGCACAAACTGGCGCCGCGGCGCAAATGTCAAAAATAGAAAATGTTTGGAATTTTTTTACGGTACCAAAACATAACGGAAACCCTACATGTTTGGTATTGCCGGATGCGTAACAACCTGTAGAATACAGATAACACATTATATTTACTGAAGATTGAATGCCGTAAAAGCAAATCACCCAGAAACATGGCGAAAATACGTTTTTTTTCACAATTTGTCCCACTTGGAATTTTTTTGCGGTTGCTCAGTATATTCTATAGTATAGTGAGTATCACCATTAGAAAGTACATCTTGTCCTGCAAAATAAAAGCCCTCATGTGTTTATGTAGGCGAAAAAATAAAAAAAGTTATGGCTTTCAGAAGGCGAAGAGGGAAAAACGAACGTGTCACAAAAAAAAAAAAACCCGGGTCCTGAAGGAGTTAAAGATATCTACTGTTGTGTCCAAACCGAGGGGCTGTGGTTTGGAGGGGTGGGGCCAGGGCGGCAGTAGGAAAGGCTTTGGAAAGGAAGGAAGATATAGTGCAGCTCAGTGTGTTCTGTGACCTTGAATTGAAAAAGCATTGTTTTTTTTCCACTTTTTTGGCCAGCAGACCTCTGATAGGAGGTGCAATTGTCCTTTATGTTTTTACAGTTCTATTGCAATCACTGCGTGTCAAAGTTCCGAAAAACCGGCATAACTTTTCCCTGAAACTTTTAAACAGTTTTATTGCAGTCCGTGCATTTGTCTGGCGCAGAGAGCTCAGTTGTACGCATATTTTATAGGAAATTGCACCTGTAGTCAGTGGTGCAAAGACCATCATATCAATCCATATAACATTTAAATACTCTTATTGCAGTCCATGCGTCTGGTTGGCGCAGAGAGCTCAGCTGTATGAAAATTGTGTTATACATATTTTATAGTAAATTGCGCATGTAGTCAGTGGTGCGAAGGCTGCCATATTAATCCATATAACATTTAAATACTCTTATTGAATTCCGTGAGTCTGGTTGGCGCAGAGAGCTCAGTTGTACGCCAATTGTTTTACACATTATTTCATAGTAACTGCCGCATGTTGTTAGTGGTGGAAAAACCGCCATATGTAATCCATATAACTTTTTAATACTTCTATTTCACTTAGTGCATCTCAGTTTGGCACTAATCGTGCATTTGTACGATAGTTTATTGAAAAATAACAATTGCTAGTCCTACTGGGCAGTAGTAATTCTCAGGAACTGAAGGAAGAACACTGTTGATTTTGTGTTACGGTTCTTCCCCCAGACCGAATTTCACAGATATTTGATAGAAACAATTTTGTTTCTAATCCTAGTTGGCTGTTGGAAATTAAAGGGATTTAAGAATAGCTGTGATTTGCCATCTTTCAATAAGAGACTGTCAAAAACTCTTGGAGCGTACTGCAGGTAGTAAGCGAGCAAAGAGGGATGTAGGACATGGAGGTAGAGGTACGAGGGAAGGTGCTCCTTCCAGTGCTGGCAACAACACGCAAGCCAGCGGATCTTCGGTTGCAGGACTGTCAGGCCTGTCATTGATGTTTCGGTGTCCTGTGAATCTCAGTAACGAACAGCGTCGCCAATCTGTTCTTCAGTGGTTAATGCAACCTGTATCTAGCAGTCTTACCTCCTCTTCCTCCCAGTCACGGCCACAAATGTCATCATCATCATCGTCAGCATCTGTCCAACATGAAGCAAAGGCAGCCCAAATATCAACTCATGTACCCACCACTGTGGATAATCCATTTTCTGAAGACCTCTTTGATGACAAAATGCGGTTGGGGTCAGAAGGCATTTAAAAAAATCAAGAGGCCAAAGAGAATGATTTTGTCTGCTCTGACGCCCAATCACTGATGCCATCAGAGGAGGAGAAGGAAGCAGGTCAATCGGCAAAAAATTCCGGGCGGTCGGCAACGCCTTGCAGTGCCTGTTGCTTGTAGCCCACAGCTCCAGGTTGTAGTATGTCAGTACGAGGAAGTCACCTGTGTTGATGATGATGATGACGACGTGGTCTTTTCTGCAGTAGAATTTGCTTGCGAGAGCTTCATCACTGGACGAGGAGGAAGACGATGGAGTAGTGTCAGTACGGGTCCTGCCTCAAAAAGGGAGAGGGCGGTCGCACAAGTCCGCTGAGATTATTCCACCAGTCATGATCAGCGGAAACACCGCTCCTCGCTTATCGCCATCGAAAAGGTCCAGGACCTCTCAAGCCTGGGCCTTTTTCGATCAAGCCTCTGATTCAGCCAGCGATGTGATATGCCGCCTTTGCCGTAAACGCATCAGTATAGGGAAGAATCTTAGTTGTTTAACCACCAACAACGTGTCTAGTCACATGCATCAAATGTATGAGTTGAAATGGAGGGACTACTTGGCGAAAAAAGGCCACACCTGTCCCGGGCTTCCAACCACTGTCACACCCTCTGTCTCTGCCTCCTCCTTTTCCGCCACTTTCAAGACCAAGCGTTCCTCAGCTGCTCATGTCTCTCAGCATCATGAGCAAGAATCAGCCTCCGCTTAAGCCTCCACCGTCGCCGGAGAACCACCACTGCCAGAGTCCCATCCTACCCCTTCTCCTTCCACCAGTTTCACCTGCACGCCATAGAGCTGCCAGTCTAGCAGCCAGTCTTCTGTCTACCACGTTTGGGAGCAGAAGAAACACTTTAACCCAAACCATCCCAAAGCCAAAAGCCTGAATGTTGGCATTGCCAGGCTTTTTGCCTTGGAAATGTTGCCTTTCCGTCTGGTGGACACAGATGGGTTCCGCAACGTCATGGCCCTTGCCTGCCCCCAATACCAGATGCTGAGCATGAACTTCATTTCCCTAAAAGCCGTCCCTGCCCTGGCCAGCCACGTGTCATCTAAAATCTCCAGAGTGTTGTCTGCCTCTGTGTCCGGACAAGTCCATCTGACCACCGATACATGGAAAAGTAAGCACGGACCAGGCCGATAAATCTCTGTGACAGCTCACTGGGTGAGCTGGGTGGATGTCTCTGGTGGTGAAGGTGGCTCTCAGGCTCGGCACACACTCTTTAAAACCCCGTCGTCCAGAAATTTCTAAAGTGCTACCCGGGTCTGGACTGCCTGCTGAGGAGTGCTCAAGGTCTTAGCTCACACTTCTGCCGTTCGCACCCTGCTTCATCCCGGCTGGCTGCGTTACAGTGTCAGCTCGACCTCCCTGTGAACCGTCTCATTGTTGACATGGCAACATGCTGGAATTTCATCTTCCACATGCTCCAGCGATTGTGGCAGCAGCGCAAAGCCATTACGCAGTACGAAGTGAAACATGGCTTGACAAGCAGCGGTGCGGACCTCAGGGTGTTGAGCCACCGAGAGTGGAGACAAGTGAAAGAGCTCTGCACCATCCTTGCCAGTTTTGAAGAAGCCACCAAAATGGTAAGTGCAGACAATGCTCTTGTCAGCATGAGCATTGTGGTGATCTTATTTCTGGAACAATTGTTGGACACTCTGAAACAGCAGAATCCAGAAGGCCCGACAGTTTCACAACTTTATCGGCCTTCATTAGGCGGTGGTTCGGGGTCCAGGGCTGGTGCAAGGCGGCACCTCAGCTCTCAGGGTACATCATCTGTGGCAAGTCAGGGCTGTGTTGAAACTGAGGCGGAAGAAGCGGAGGAGGAGGATAAAGGACTCCTGGACACCGACGTTACTGATGTCCCTGCCTTGGAAAGAGGTTGGCATGGATTTGAGGCGGAGGAGGAAGATGAAGAAGATCAGTTTGCTAGTGCCCCTCGACCCAGAGACTTTGGAAATCAAGGCTCCATTTCTCACATGAGTGCTTGGATGCTCCATTTCCTCCAACATGATCCTCGCATTAAGGCCATCAAAATGAACAACAGTTACTGGGTGGCCACCCTCCTCGATTCCCATTACAAAGCAAAACTCAGCACTTTCCTTCCACCCACCCAGATAGAGAGTAAAATGCAGGAATTGGAGACCATGCTGATTGATCAACTAGAAACATCTTTTGTGTCTGGTTCACGTTCTTCAAATGTCACGGTGGAACAACATCATCAACGTGACAGCAGTAGAGTGCCAAGTAGCCGCAGCAGCAGGCATTGTGGCAGAGGCCTAATGGGTGACCTCTGGCAATCCTTATTTACCACCTCACCAACGCATGTAATGCAGGGCACACATACAACACACAGAGACCGGCTTAAGATCATGGTGCACGACTATCTGTGTCTCAAGACCGTTTTTTTGGGATATGTTCCGGACCCAATCGACTTCTGGGTATCCATGATGGATGAATAGCCCGAGCTCGCTCGCCACGCCATAGAGGTGTTGTCCTGCCCAGCAGCCAGCGTCATATCTGAGCGGACCGTCAGCACAGCTGGAGGAGTCATTACAGACAAACGCATCCGGCTTTCCACTGATAATGTGGATCGTTTGACTTTCATCAAGACGAATCGGCCGTGGATCGCTGATGATGTTGTGTCCCCAATTGCCTCAAATGCTGCAGTCCAGGACAGGGATAGTCAATGTCCAGTTCAACTAAAATGGTGGTTCAAAGACTCCTTTTTTACGCACTTTTTAATCTGTGGGTCCTGCAGATTTAAGGGTCATGCTGCAGTCCAGGACAGGGATAGTCAATGTCCTGTTCAACTAAAATGGTGGTTCAAAGACTCCTTTTTCCAGCACTTTTTAATCTGTGGGTCATGCAGGTTTAAGGGTCATGCTGTGGTCCAGGACAGGGATAGTCAATGTCCAGTTCAACTAAAATGGTGGTTCAAAGACTACTTTCTTCCAGCACTTTTTAATCTGTGGGTCATGCGGGTTTTGGGGTCATGCTGCGGTCGAGGAAAGGGATAGTCAATTTCCAGTTCAAATAAAATTATGGTTCAAATATTGCTGCCTTCTGGCACTTTGTAATTTGTGGGCCATGCAGGTTTATGTTATGGAATTTTGCTTTGACTTTTTTTCTGTGACTTTTGTTGCCTAATTGTCTTGCCTAAGATGTAGCATGTATCCAGTTTACTGTTGTAGATGTTAATTTCAGCTTCTCTTCCCCTTTTTGTTTATAGGAAGGAAGCTGTTGTTCCTCTCCCATAGACTTTAATGGCCATAGGCGATAATGGACTATCGGATATCAGCATAATTGCAGATATCGACTATCGATCCGATAACGATAGTTGACATAATCGCTCATCACTATGTAAAACTAGTAACATGTATGAAAACTGTCTAGGTCTAAAACTCACTTTGTTGCTCATAGCAGTCAATCAGAGCACCCCTTTCATTTCATCTAGTGCTCTGGAAAAGTGAGAGGGGCACTCTGATTGGTTGCTATGGGCAACAAAGTGAATTTTAGACCTAGACAGTTCTCATACATGTGGCCCAATGTGTCACGATAAAACAGTCTCTGAATCACATGAATAGGTAAAAGTGTCAAAAAGTTATTCTCACATAAAGTTACACATGTTAGATTCCAAATATTGGGCTCTGTCAGAAAGGCCAAAATTGGCTGCGATGGTAAGGGGTTAAAGGGATAGTTATTGGCTTTCAGAGCACCATGTGCCATTGATGTGAGAGGTGAATGTCAGCTATGAAGTTGTACAAAGACATTCACCACTAAAATGAACCAGGGAACTACCAGATGTGTCTAAACCACAGTTTAGCGAACCCTATTGTGTATGGGGCTCTGAGGCAGATGGATAGTCACTACACCTATGCCTACCAAGTTACATTGGCAAAAAAGGCTTTAGTTTTGGAGTATTGGAATTTGACCTCTGCTAATTGGTGAAGGGTCGCCAAGAGATCATGAACAGTGAACCCCTATCTATTAATTCAAAATTTTATAATAGGGTATTCGAAAATAAGTTCTCTAAACTGAAAAATCCCTTTAAGGAACAGGTCTATACTGCTTAGAACTATTCTAATAACAGTGAGCAAGAATGCCATATAACATTAAGGTTTTCCCTGAAGCCCTGTGTTGTTGAAATCATTTTCACAGCTGAAAGAAGCAACTCTAATATTAAAAATATAATGCAGAATTGTTATTAAGGCCATTCTGTAATGTTTTCTAAAACAAAAAAATAAAATAAAAATCTGTGCCCATTAATTACATATTGTTGTGCATTCAAACATTTGCTATTTGTGGACAAACTGAATTTGCTTGTAATTTCATACATGTACTGCACAGCTTGACTCTTTTGGTAAAATATGCTTTGTTATTAGACTCAAAGTAAAGGGTCCCATGGGCCCCCTATTGCAACAAACGGAGGTAAAAATTATTACTCTTAATGGTAAATCTACTTACTAACCTCTTTAGGACCTAATTACCATATTTCTTTTTAATGACCTTTTGTATTCCCTATGAATTTTTAATCAACATTGAAAACTATTTATTAAAAATTAATATAGTGGTGTTCTGGAATAATGCCATTGGGACAAAAAATATGCAGCAATAACAAAGACACCTAATGTAGGCAACTCATGATACTCTTATTTCAAACGGTTAAGTGTGTGTGCACATGGCATTTCTCAATATGTTTTTCGATACAAAAAAAGTACTGAAAAACATGATGTAAAGCATATCCAAACACGTACCCAAAGTGTGGTTCATGTTTGGATACGTTTTCTGTGCAGCAGAATCGTACCCTATAGTTTTAAATAGGGTGTTGAATACATAAAACAGATCAAGAATTAACATGTCAATTCTTTGATCGGATCCATTAAATGCATCTGAACGACGTATGTAAAACATGTATTGTCTGAATGACGACACGTGTTTTACATTGAAATTAATGTTAAGTACACTGAGCATTTTTAGATATGTGTTTGGGTCTGTTTTTTGGTCCGAAAAACTTGTTTGAACTTCCCCTAACAAGCCTTTTTCACTAAAGAAATGTAATGTATAAGAAGTTTATTTAAAGGCAGTACATGGTAGGGCAAAAAGCAAATAACATTTATACTTATATTAGTAAAAATACCATTATGTTATAAAACCCACAAAGTAAATACTGGTAAAATGGTTACTGAAAAAACTATGTCCTCACAATTCAAATATTAGAAACCTAGCCTTCTTTTAAAGCTGTTCATATCAGAACTTATGACTGTGGCTTCGTTGACACATCTGGAGGTTCACTGTATATTATAAGATATTTTTATTCTTGTCCAATAGTCCATAGATGCCAACTCTATACTGTATATATCTGTGTGCGCATATATATATATATATATATATATATATATATATATATATATATATATATATATATATATATATATATATATATATATATATATATATGTATATATATGTATATATATATATATGTATGTAGAAGAAGATATATATGTATATATATATATATATATATATATATATATATCTGTGAGCCATATATATATATACTGTGAAACTTATTTTATTAACTTATGATATTAAAGCTCTTTAATTACATGGGTAGATGATGCTACTGAAATCTCCGCGAGGGATCTTGCATATGGTTTGTAAAACTGTGTTGTATGTAGTTTTGTTAATAACGATGACAAGGCACCCGTAAATTTGGTGCGGGAGCTTTTAGTTGCAGTTACTGTGAGGAGTTCAGAGTTTAGCATTAAAGAGGTCATGTGCACACTAGCCGGCAGTGAAGCAGAGGCAGGCAAAGGCTAAAGACAACAGACCAGAAAGTATAATTACTCACAGACCAGAAGAGAAGAGGAAGGTACAGAATTGAGAGAGGAGAATCACATAACTAGCCAGAATTGTAAAGAAAACAGAGACAGAGAGAAAGAGACCAATGAAAAGTGTTGCAGACCTGATGGTGGTAGGGAGGGAGCTTGGAAGGCTGAGATAGACATTCTTCACCCAGTAGACCTGTAGTTGTAACTGGGAGTAAAGGCCCAGTTACAGTTGGAGTTGGACAGACCCTTCTCCTAAAAAGAAGTTATCAGCGAATCTGAGGATAGAAAAAGTATGAAAGGATATGTAGAATGTCCACTTTCCGCACTTGTACTTTGCAGATGAAAACTGTTGTGTATTAGGATTTGTACCATCAGTAAAGTCTTTCAAGAACTCCAAAGCTGTGGTCTCTGTGGTTTCTCCCTTGCCAGTGAATGACTTATGCCAGCACACCACCGATAGACCTACTTACAGCCACATATTAATATACCTGTTGCGTCGTTGTACCTGCCCTTGACACCCTCCCTGCAGAAGCCTCGTTACACAATAATGGCAAGCCTTGCGTCTTCATTATTATTATGATTGTAACAGGATGCACCTTTAGCCATTTCCACCCTCCATCTCCATCGACTCTAAGTTCTACTAATGATCTAAGATTTTTCACTTTTGTCTTCAGGTATTCTCATATGCTGCACAAATTTTCTGATGTGCACTGCCCTGTACAAACAGATTAATTCACACTTATAGTTTCAAGTGTGCCCCAAACCTACTATAACCCCTAATCAGCCTCCTTTCCTCTTACAACTGCCTGTTTCAGTCAACCAAATCTCCAAACACATAGGTTCATACATACAGATGCTCTCTAGAAGATAGGTTCATTCATTTTTATAATCATTTTTTTGTGCAATACTCTATATTTATGGAAGATGGCCAGACCATTGTATAAATTAGCACTTCTTACCTTTTATTTCAGCCTTATGTCCACATAAATTATCATACCTTTCATTTGGTTTGTTAACAGGTTTGTTACTATTTAAATGTCTGATTTTGTCTGTATCTGTAATGTCTGCATTGTAGAGTACTGCAGAATATATTAGAAATATAGCAATACAAATTATAATTATTTTGTTGTATAATGGAAAGCTTTTTCTTATGAAAAAACCCACTTTGTAGAAGTAGCATTTTAAAATTCCCTAATAATAATTGTGAGCAAGAAAAGTCTTGCTCTGTGAACTGAGCCTGTCCTCATCTGCTTGTACTGTTTTCATTGCTGTGCATGGATACTGCAGTTGAACTCTGTAATATTATTAGTATTATTTGTATAAATTTATTATTATTATTATTATTAATAAGATATTTGACTAAGCTGATTTTTGCAATTTTGGCTAACCATTTCATTTGAATATTGTATGCAAAATATTTTTTGCTGATGGCCAACAAACTATCATCCTAAAGTGTGTTCTGTCAAGCTGTTTTATTCAGCCGTGGTAAGCTGAAAACTATATGGCACAACCAAACAAATTCAGGGGAACATTTTTCACGCCATCCAAACCCACTGAGTGCTGTTTTTTTCTGTTTCCTTAATCCACCACTTTACAATCAAAATCTTATGTTTATAGTCAGCTTTAGAACAGAAATAATATCTTACAGGCTCGGACTAGTCAAATGGGAAGTCGGTGGATTGCCTGGTTGGCCCCGAGCTCCTGAGGGCCCCAGAGTTAATGCAGTCGCTACCCGGGTCACGGCCGCCGCATCATGCCTCGAATGTTCAAGCCCCCTGTGTCCCGAGCTAATGTCCTCAATACCCGGGATTGCGCTGTGTCAGTAGAGCAAAGCATCACATTATCGTGCCGCCTATGCCAGGCTTCACTAGAAGCCGGCGGGCACCTCGTCGCATCCGAGAATGGGAGAAAGGCGAGTTGTTGTTTTTTTTAAATTTTTTTTAAGAGAAATGTGGTCCTAACTACCTGCAGACAATCTAAAAGGAGCCTTAACTACCTGTATACTATCTAAAGGGGGCCCTAACTACCTACAAATTACCTAAAGGGGTCCCTAACTATTTGAATACTATCTAAAGGGGGCCATAACTACCTGTATACTATGTAAAGGGGGCACTAACTACCTGCATACTACCTAAAGAGGGCCCTAACTACCTGTATACTATCTAAAGGGTGCCCTAACCAATAGCATACTACCTATAGGGGGCCATAACTACCTGTATACTACCAAAAGGGGCTCTAACTACCTGTATACTATATAAAATGGGCCCTAACTACCTGCATACTACCTAAATGGGGCCCTAACTACCTGTATGCTTTGTAAAGGGGCCCTAACTACTAGTATACTACCTAAAGGGGGCCCTACCTACCTGTATATTATCTAAAGGGGGCTCTAACTACCTGCATACTACCTAAAAGGGGCCCTAACTAACAGTATACTACCTAAAGGGGGCCCTACCTACCTGCATACTATCTAAAGTGGGCAATAACTACATGTATACTATCTAAAGGGGCCCTAACTACCTAGAAACTATCTAACGGGGGTCGTAACTACCTGTTTACTATCTAAAGAGAGCCCTACCTACCTGCATACTACCTAAAGGGGGCCCTAACTACCATTATACTACGTAAAGGGAGCCCAAACTACCTGTAAAGTATCTAAAGGGGGCCCTATCTACCTGTATAATATCAAAAGAGGGCCATAACTACCTGTATACTATCTAAAGGGGGCAATAAATACATGAATACTAACTAAAGGGGGACATAACTACCTGAATACTACATAATGGGGGTCCTAACTACCTGTATACTATCTAAAGGGGCCATAACTAAATGTATACTTCCTAAAGGGGCCCAAAATACCTGTATTCTATCTTATGGAGGCCATAACTACTTTTATACTATCTATAGGGGGCCATAACTACCTGTATACTTTCTAAAGGGGCCTTTACTACCTGTATACTATCTAAAGGGATTCCTAACTACCTATATACTTTCTAAAGGGGCCTTTACTACCTGTATACTATCTAAAGGGGGCCATAACTACTTTTATACTATCTATAGGGGGCCATAACTAGCTGAATACTACATAATGGGAGCCCTAACTACCTGCAACCTACAAAAAGGGGGTCCTAACTACCTGTATTCTATCTAAAGGGCACCTTAACTAACTGGAGCCTATCTAAAGGGGGCTCTAACCACCTCCAGCCTATCTAAAGGGGGCCCTAACTACCTCCAGCCTATTTAAAGGGGGCCCTAACTACCTGCAACCTATCTAAAGGAGGCTTTAACTACCTGCAGCCTACCTAAAGGGGGCCCTAACTACCTGCAGCCTACGTAACTGGGGCCCTAACTACCTACAGATAACCTAACTGGGGGCCAACACCTACCTACAGCCTAACTAACTTGGACAAACTAACACCTACCTACAGCCTTCCTAACTGGGGCCCACAACCTAACTGGACCCTATCAACTTACCTAACTGGGGCCTACTTATCTACCTGGGGGCTATTTACCTACCCACTGTGGCCTACTTATCTACCTTACTTGGGTCTACCCACCAACCTGCCTACCGACTTATCCAACGGGGATCTACCTACCCAAATAGGGCCTATCTAGCTACCTGGGGCCTTGCCCATTTGCCTACCTACCTGGTATCATGCCTGCCTACCTGGTAATATGATTCTGAGGGGAGCAGCCCATAGCTGTGGCATAATCTCCAGGGGATTAGTCCTCTCCCCACTCTTCAACCCCTTAGGAGACTGTGCCTCCAAGCTATGGCTTGTACCCACTCTCCCACTCCTGGTAATTTTGTACAGAGGTGGAAATTGGTAAAGAGGTACTGGAAAAGAGAGGATTCTAAGATATTTGTGTGTAAATTCTGCAGGGATGAGTGTGGCCGGGACAAGTCATCATGGTGGTCTAGAACGGATGGAGAAGAAAAGGGAAAAAGAACAACTCATGAGAGAAGAGAACGAATGATCAGCTAAGACAGTTCCTGTTAGTGGTTATTGTGCTTCTATACGAGATCAGAGCTGTATTCACTGTAAAGTGATGTGACCCGAGCTGGTGTCGGACCACTATGTGGTCTCCATATGGCAGTGTTGTAGGTTATATCGGTGCTAGTATAGTGGCAACATACACTTGTCCCTGATTGTAAAAGTGGGTGCACACCTGACCCTGTGATTAGGAGTTACACTTTTACTTTCTTGCTGGTGTTTATGGTGGTGAGGTGCGTGACCAAGGGAAACGTGGAGGGGTATTGTATGTGGGCTGTTGGGTGTTGGGGGATATGGATGGAGCTAATTAGCCATGTGTCTATGATATGATATAATTCACTTGGCATTGCGTACTACACATAACAGTTCTGTTTTTCACACTCTATTATGTGGTAAAATGGATGCATTTATGTCCGAAACGCCGGTAATATTTTCATGTACAGTAGATGTAGGGTGGCCCCCAAGATCAGTTCCCCTTTGGGCCGTAGGCCCCCCAGTCCAACAATGATACCTTAAGTGGACTCTGTGCATGCAGGGACATACAGGGGAACAAGGAGGGTAGAGTTGGGTAAGAAGAGGAGATATCCAAGAGCCTCCAGGAAGAATTTGCTAATAGAATTTGCTGATTTTTATACCAAACATTATTTGGCTCCAAATTGAGACTATGTTATGGTTATTTGGTTACTTGTTTTATTTTTCCAGATTTTTGAGAGCATTTAAATCTCAAGTTGATTGCTTGTATTTATTATCAGTACAGTATTTTTAAAGGTACATTGAAAAATGAAAGGATAAGCAAAGATATTCTGTAAAATGAAAACCAGGTGTGATTTTTAAAAGTATTATCACAAGAATCTAATTGAAATTTTACAGCTATTCATTATGAGCTTTTACACAGTCTTCAAGCTTAGTCATTTTAAATGAAAACCCTTTGCTGAGCTACTTGAAAGGCACTTGTTAACCCAAATGCATCATGATAATAAGATCTATGGATGGTAATCTTACATTTAAAGGGAGCAGCATTAAGAAGTGGCAGATGTGCTACTTTGCAGCAGTAAGAGCGGGGCCGGACGTGGGGCGCAGCCCTGGAGGAAGGCCCCACATGACCCGGCGCGCCGGCTCCTGGCAGAAGTAAGGGAAAGTTGGCGCGTGGCGCGTGACGCGCGGCACACAGCGCGCAGCGCGTGGCGCGCGGCGCACAGCGTGCGGTACGTGACGTGCGCCGGGTGACGCGCGGTGGGGGAGGGGGGATATATAACCACCGCCCCGCGCCGCGGGGAACAATCCGGCGCAGAGAGACAATCTGAGTGAGTCCCACCCTCCCTCCCTCTTTTTTGTTGTGGCAAGAGGTGCTGGGTTTGGGAAGGTTTGAGGTGCTGGCTAGTGTGTAGTTACGTTAGGTTTACTGGTGTCGCAGTGGCTGGCGGGATGGGGGTCCTTGGAGTCAGTGAATATTGGTGGGGTAGTCAGGTTTCGGCTTGGCTCCTAATTGGAATTGACCGGTCTGGCGAAGGCTTCGGGCTCCGCAGGGCATGGTCCTTGGGAGCAGGGGAACAGTGGTGAGCCACCTGAGGTGGTTTTGGTGCCCTTGGGCTTGGTGTGATGGCTGAGGGTAAGCTACTGTTTGGAGAATGGTTGCCAGGCTTGGTCAGGGGTTATGGTAACTCCAAGGACCTCAGTCCCAAGTGTTAACTAGGAAGGTCTGTTTAGAAAAAGGTGGTTATGAGTGGTCGAATGGGTATAGAGGGGCTATACTCATTCGTTTTCTAATGTTTGGTGTATTAATGTTATGTTAATAAAATGGCTGCTGTGGCCAATACATCCAATCTATGTCTCAGAGTCATTATTAGGGAGACATGGTGGGTGAGATGGTCCGGCAGGGATAGGCGCTGCACAGGGTCATGCAGTACTTTTAGAGAACTTACATTTTAATCATTGCAGTGTAAGGCCAACGCCGTGAAGAAGTTCAATGCATTTATGAGATGCATGCTTCCCGGCCCACCCACTGCTGGTTGACAGCATTCTCTCCCTGCA
Source organism: Phyllomedusa bahiana (assembly GCA_025379985.1). Taxonomy (NCBI): domain Eukaryota; kingdom Metazoa; phylum Chordata; class Amphibia; order Anura; family Hylidae; genus Phyllomedusa; species Phyllomedusa bahiana. The sequence goes on along the minus strand of JAODAL010041221.1, from coordinate 327 downwards.
CAGCTGTAGGGAAAAAGCTGTCAACCAGTGGTTAAAGGGTGGTCAAAGCCTGCATATCATGAGTACATTAGATTCCTGCCTCACAGCACTTGCAGCATACAGCAACTGGTAAACTGTGGATTTAGCAAAACAGCATGATGACTAGATAACAGACATGGTAATAAAATTAGCTTGTCTGTTATTCCCCTCTGCTGCCTTCATGTAGGGCATCAAAATGTGGTGACACACTCCTTTTAATAAGAATTCTCTTCAATTAAAAATAAGTCATTTACAGAACACGTGGGGATGAATATTAATTTTAAAATAGCAGGAATTTCTGAACAAAAG
>JAODAL010041220.1:0-36107 GCA_025379985.1 Phyllomedusa bahiana | reverse complement strand
CGAAAAGGTTAAAGTAATGCCTCCCTCCCCCCCCCCACCAAAATGATACATTTTATATAAATAAAATATATAAAAAGCTATAACACAAAGTACTGAGTATAAAACCACTAAATAATCTCAGACCACGCCCCAGTCTGCCTAGATCTATAGGAGTTAACCCCCAGAGGAACAGAGTTCATCTGGCGGTCTCCTAATTTCTTGACACAAGATGAGGACTTTAGGATGACATTAAGAGGCTGGTGGCTGGACCAACGCCAATTGTGCAGAAAATCCACAGCTATTCTGGGACGCAGCCAAGGCAGTTATTCGTGGCAGATTGATCGCTTACGTGACGGAATTTCAAAAGAAAACTGCTGATGCGCTGAAATCCCTTAGTGAAACACTAAGGGCCACATGTGTGAAGCTCGCCACGTCGGGGCGCACCTTTTCGCCAGTTTTCCGGCGAAATTTGCGTCTGATTTATGTCGGCGCTGGGGCACGCTCATACATACTATGTAGAGTCCACCGCGCCTCGCCAGTGTGTGGGGCGCAGTGCGGGACTTAGGCGCAGTGCGGCGCTGCGCCTATGATTCGCCGCCCGAGGTAGTGCGCTCATACATATCATGTAAAGTCTGCCGCGCCTCGCCAGTGTGTGCGGCGCAGTGCGGGGACATGGGCGCAGTGCGGGGCTGTGCCTAATATTCGCTGTCCGAGGAGGTGCGCTCATACATGCGGGGAAAAGTCCGTCGTGCCTCGCCAGTGTGTGGGACTTAGGCGCAGAAGGGACTGCGCCTAACATGCATTCCGATTCGAGACAGGCTGGAAAACAGCGAGAAATCATTAAAGATGTCCGTGCGGAGTATGAATAAAAAAATCGCCTTTATAAAGGCGTAAAAACTTTATCAGAAAAGACCCAAAAACCTACTAAAAAAATAATAGATAAAATCACTTTCCAAAAATCCAGAACGGCGCTATTCGGGAATTAGGATATTTGAAATTGCTGGGAAATACAGTAATTCAAATTCTGTAAGCTATTCTCATTGGTCGGCAAAAACCAACCAATCAGAATAGGAGCGACAAAAGGCGGGACAGTTCAAAATACAGTAAAAAAAAAAAAACAAAAAAAAAGAGCTGATTGGTTTGAGCTAGGGGGCTTGGCAATCCTGGGCCCAAACAGAATAGGAGAGACAGGGACCCATTATAACATATGGAGAAGTTAGAACCAATCAAATTCAAAAGGCGGGACAGTTCAAAATACAGTTAAAAATGCAGAAAAGAGGTGATTGGTTAATTAGCGGGGACTTGGCTATCCCGCCAATCAGAGCGCAAGCTACTTGTCCCATTGGTTTGTCAATGGAGAGATCGGGGCAATGAAATCTCGGCTTCAGCGCCGTGCGGCATGGGTATGATAAAAAAATCATTTTAAATTTAAATGTAAAATATTCTCTGAAAAAGGAGCTGAAACTTCTATAAACATAAATCAATTAAATCCCGAACAACGCATTTGTCGCCGAGACCGGCGCACATCGGGAATTGCATATAGAGAATTGCCGGGAAATAAAAGGTTAATTCAAATTGTTTAAGCTCTTCTCATTGGTCGGCATAAACCAGCCAATCAGAATAGGAGCGACAGTGGCCATTCTACACCTATTGGAGAAATATAGACAATCAAAATCAAAGGCAGGACAGTTCAAAATACAGTAAAAAGGCAGAAAAAAGAGCTGATTGGTTGAGCTAGCGGGGGCTCGTCCGCTTAGCCAATCAGAGTGCGAGCTACTTTCTCATAGAGTTCTATGAGGAAAAGAAATGCAGAGCGAGCTCTGTTTGTGATTGGCAACTTAAAAGAGGTGCGGTTATTTGGACCAATGGGAGATCGAGCGACGCTCTTATGGGTTTTCTAAACTGTACATGGCCGAAATCAAATGATAAGACTACAGAAGTTGTACCGATGGGTATATAAAATGAACAATAATATGGGGGTAAAGAAAAAAAAATATTAATTCAATAAAATCATGTTTATTTCTTTATTTTTCGTTACACCCATACTATTGATCCTTGGCTAACGAAAATAAAGAAATAAACATGATTTTATTGAATTAATATTTTTTTGTTCGTTACCAACTCTTATTGGCCCTCACCAGGTCGGCTTCGTTCAGGGCCAGTCGGCTGTAACAAACATACGCAAGGTACTTCTGGCCTTGATCAAGGTACGGCAACATCCCTTGGCCCATCCATGTGCAGCGCTGTTGACTGTCGACATGGAGAAGGCATTTGACAGCGTGGATTGGGGTTGGTTGGATTTAGTCCTCATTAAAATAGGACTGCAGGGACCCTTTAGAAGTTTTTTGAGATCCCTCTACTTGAATCCAAAGGCTAGGCTATGTATCCCGGGTTTCCTCTCTAGACCTTTCCCACTTCAAAGAGGTACCAGTCAGGGGTGCCTCCTGTCAACCCTCCTTTTTAACATAGCAGTTAAACCCTTTGCTAGATACCTCATGACCAACATCTTTGAAGGTATCAAACTACGTGATCAGGAGATTAAACTTGCCATGTTCGCGGATGATATGGTCTTCTTCCTTTCCGATCCAGAGCGAGACTTAAGGGCACTCTTTGAGCAATTGAAGGTGTTCCGGGATTGCTCAGGTTTCAAGGTGAACGAAACCAAGTCTGAACTCTTGGGGATATCAGGGGACAATTTCAATTCCATCCTAAAACATCCGAAAGTTAAAGTTCTATCAGCAAAAATCTCTATAAGGTACCTGGGGGTTTACAAACTGAACTATCCCCCTCGGATTAAAAAACTGCTGGAGGGCCTAAAGAGGTGGGTCAGGTTGCCTCTTCCCCTGCTGGCCAGGTGTCACCTGGTGAAGATGATGGGGTTTCCTAATTTGCTCTACCCCTTGCAGACAATACCACTATTGTTAACCCATAAGGATGTTTCTATAATAGGATCAGCTTTTTGTAGATTTTTATGGTCTGGCAAGCGTCCACGAATAGCACTGAAAAAAGAAGCTACCTAAGTGGTTTGGTGGAACCAATTTTCCTGATATTCGGGCCTACAACCTAGCCTGCTTATTTAGACACAGCCTAGATTGGCTGAAGAACACTGAGTATTATTCTAATATCACTTTGGAGGGCACCCTGGCTCACCCGTGGTCTCTTCCGGCACTTTTACACACAAAACTCTCGGCTTTACCTTCCAACATTAGGACCAATCTAGTATTCAGGGATACCTGGGTAGCTTGAAAGGAGGCGAGGAAATTACTAGGCTACGTGGAGCATAAGTAAATACATGCCTATACAGGGACACCCGGAATTCTCCTTGGGTGTAAATAACCGCACCTTCAAATATGGCACCGGAAGGGTATCGAAAATGTTAGTCAACTTTATGATCAGACCCATTCTAAACTGTTTACTTTCCAGAGCTTTAGATCTAGGTATGACCTGCCCCAGTCACACTTCCTCACATACTTGTAAATCTGTAGTTTTGTGAAATCAAGAGCACTCCAAGTAGGCAGGGTGTTCTCAAATGTCTCCCTTAATTTTCTAATGACTCCCGCCGGAGGTAAGCATTCACTGGCGGGGTAATTTATGAAACTAAGGGAGCCTGTGATACAGAGAGCCACGGCCGCACAATTTAAAAACTGGTCTTCCGACTTCCAAAACAATGAACTTCAGGAGGTGATAGTCAGGGGATGGAGAGCAATATGTAAACATATTGGTTGTGAAAAATGGATGGATACACAGTTCCGATTCATGCATAGAGCAATTTATGGTTTCAACATTCCTCCACATCTACTGGCGCCAGATCGCAAGCTTATGTGCCCTAAATGCCATAGGCCCAAGTCGAATATGGTGCATGGCATGTGGCTTTGTACAGAATCGCAGAGGTTGTGGAGAAAGGTTGCCAACTTACTTCGAGACAAGATAGATATTGACCTGCCTTTTCAGCCAGAGGTATTTTTATTCCATGATTTACCCCCAAAACAAAATCCCCTAACTTACTGCACACTATCCTGTTAAGAAAAAAAGCGCTGCATCCTGGCGAGACGGTTGGAGCCATCCATTGCTGTCATAGACATGATTGTGAATGAGGTAAAGCACTACATGTTTACGGACAGACTTGAAAAAGAACGTGAAAACCATACACAAGCACAGAGGTTCTTTGCACAATGGAAACTGTTTATTGAACACTTTTTAAATGAAACAGAAATTAAACTCACAATGATGCCTTACCTGACATCACAGTGGTATCTCAGAGCGGATTTAGTGGGCAACTTGGGTAAATTAAAAATAACGTAACTTTTAAGGTGAGAGGCGGAGCTAGGGGAACATTCTAATTATACGGGATATTGAACTCGGATATAAGTCGGTATATATTACTAGCACAAAATTCTTGCTGCTCTTCGCCCTAAGTGGTGATCTAGACTGCTGTCTCTTTGATGATGTTTCTTTTTATTGTTTTATATATGTTCTCTATATCTCATTTATATGGAAAATGTGTCACAAGATATGTCGAAGCCACTTGACAAAATTGTGGGACTCTTTGTGATTGAAGGAAATCTGCTTTAGTTCCCTCTTGGAATAACACAGGATGATATGCAATGTCTTTAGTTGAACGGACTCTGGTTAGATAAAGGGCGTGGATATTTGATCGTATTTAAAGTTTTAAACTGTGATCGGCAATAGACGTTTAGGCCTTTTTCGTTCTGGCCACATCATCTGGTCACAAGTTATTGTGATGATTGTAAATGTTCCATTTGAATAAAAATGAGTTTAAAAAAAAAACAAAAAACAAAAAAAACCACTAAATAATGCTCATAGAGTTCCTAAATAATACAGCTACATAAAACCAGAATCCCATGGCTAAAATTACCAATAATTTAGATCAAATACCACCACACCATGACCACATAGTGACTGAATAATACCACCACACGATGAACACATATCACCACCACATAATAACTGAATAATGCCACCACACCATGACCTCATATCACCCCCACAGTGACTGAAAAATATCGCCACACTATGACCACTTATCACCACCACAATATAATGACTGAATACTACCGCCACACCATGATCACATATCACCACTATATAGAGACTGAATAATACCACCACACCATGACCACATACCACCACATAATGACTGAATAACACCACACCACCATGACCACATATCACCACCACATACAGTTGAAACCAGAAGTTTACATACACTATATAAAGAGACACATATGCCTGTTTTTCTCACTATCTGACAGAAAATCAGAATAAACCTTACCTGTTTTAGGTCAATTAGGATTACCAAAATTATTTATATTTGACAAATGCCAGAATAATGAGAGAGAGAGAATTTTTAAGGAATTTTTATTACTTTTTGCAAAGTCAAAAGTTTACATACACTAGGATTACTATGCCTTTAAAGCTTCTGATAGGTTCATTGGCAACATCTGAGTTAATTAGAGACACACCTGTGTATGTATTTTATTCACACGAGAAACACACTGCTTCTGTGTGTAAGAGCATTGGAAAGTCTAAAAAAATCAGCCAAAATATCAGGAAGGAATTGGGGGACTTGTTTGGATAATTTTTGGGTGCAATTTCCAGATATTTTAAGGTGCCCCGTTCATTGTACAAAACAATTTTATGCAAAATACAAAAAAAGGGTGGGAATGTCCAGCCCTCATACTGCTCGGGAAAATGACAAATTCGGTTCAGAGGGTGAAAAGTGCTGGGTCTGACATGTGCATTAAACTCAAGAAAAACAAGCAAAAAAACTGTATGAAGAAGTGGCAGAAGTGGTTAAAATTGCGTCATAGACAAACAAATCGGGTGCACCCGTAAATACCCGTTTTAAAACATTTTTTTCATGTATTTATTTTCCCTTTCCCTTAATATAACATTTCCCTAGATAATAATTGAGTTAAACGGATAGTTCAGTCCAAATGCTTTTTCGAGCAAATGTTAACCAGAAAAGGGTCTGTATCCCCCCAAACTTTTTGTAGTCAAAAGGTAGCAGTCCGGAAAAAGGGGGCTGGACCACAGGGGTGAAAAGTTTTTTAGGGCTACACAAGATGTGAATAGAGAAACCTTCTGGATAAAAAAATGGCCCGTTTTATGCGTTTGGGGCTATAAAATATGCGATAACCGGAAGTATTATTATTTTGGGAAAAGTTATATTAATTTAAAGGAAAAAATCATGAAACAAGTTTTAAAAAGTAGACCTACTTTTGCAGCGATTTGTTTGTTTTCAGAGGTTGTGGGGGTGAAGAGGCGCACTGTTTCACAGTGTGCTGGAAGAAATTTTTTCAAATTTAAAAACTTTTCCCGTATATAAATTTTTAATTTTTTGAAAAATTGCGTCCCCCAGGAAATAAAATAAATGTATCAAAATGGGCTGAAAGGCCACTCTGCCCAAAAAAGAAGGGCCCCCAAAACCCCAAAAAAAACATATAAAGGCCAAAATTAATGGTTTGCAAAAAGCACAAGGTACAAAGAATTTCATTTTTGGAGAATGTGGGGCTGACGAAACTAAAATTGAAAAGTTTGGCCCTAGTGACCATAGTTATCTTTGCAGAAAAAGGGGGAAGTTTGGAAGCCTAGGAAAACCCATTTCAACTGTAAAAACGGGGGGGGCCAGCATCTTTTGGGGTTTTTTTTTGCTGGGGGAGGGACAGGGGCCCCTTCATTTTAAAAAGTTGCATCATGAGGAAAAAAGGGTTAGGGGGGCAATTGAAGCAACCCTTCTCAGAATCAGCCCCGGATTGTTTAAAAAAATTGGGGGGAAAAAGGTCTTCCCAAAAGGACAATGACCTGAAGATACTGCCCCACTGATTGGGAAAGTGGCTTAAAGGGTAACCAAAATCCCAAAGTTTTGGAGTGGCCATCACCAAAACCCCGTTCTCAACCCATTTAAAATATATGGGCAAAGCTTTAAAAGGGAGGGCGGCAAGGGACCTACAAAAAATGGTCCGTTACACCCTTTTTGTCAGGAGGGAAGGCCAAAATTCTGGCATTTGGCAAAATATAAATAATTTTTGGTTCCCAATTGACCTAAAACCGGGGAAAGGGTTTTTTCTGATTTCATGTCAGATTGCGAGCAAAACATGCATATGTTGTCTTTTTTATAGTGATGTAAACTTTGGTTTCACTGTAGTGATGGGGGTACCCCCCAAACCCTGACCCCAATTTACCACCACATAGTGATGAATCAAACCTCTTCAAATATGACCACATAAAAAACCCCCTTACAGAGATGAAATAAAACAGCCACCCCCATTAAAAGGGAAAATAAACTATTTCACTTTGCACCCCATTTAAATGAATTTTCAGGTCAAGTCATTTAAATGACTCACAGGTGACATTTTCCCTTTTTTTCTCCAAACCGGTCCACACCCCCATGCGACTTTTTTCCGGCCAACCCCTTGTCTCTTTCAGATTTGGGACACACATTCTTAGAAACTTCACTTTTCCCGCACCTCCTTACTTATTTTATATAAGTCCCCCCAGTGAGGTAGCTCTTGGTCCCCCCTCATCAGACGGGGAAGTTGTAGGCCCCCCTCAGTTAGGTAGGTGTATAGTTCCTCAGAAAAGAAGCTTTATAAGTCTAGTTAGACAGGCGTATGGGTCCCTCAGTTGGGAAATTTTATATATATATTATTATATATATTGCCCCCTCGTTAGGCAGATTATATTTATATATATATATATATTTTATTATATTATATATATAATTTAAATATATATTGTTATATTGTGACCTTTTGCTTGCCCCCAGGGTCAGCGCCCACACAGTCTTGTATGGGGTGTGCCCCCTGTTCTCCAGGAAAAGTCTGCTGTATGGGGGCGTCTTCCTCCACAGCAACAGTCCATATGCCATTTTGTGCCTTCTTTAGTACTGCGCAATCTTGCCTTCGCAATACTCCACATATGGGGACACTTTGCTTGGTTGGAGCCCCCTGGGCCGTCCGGGGGTATTTTACCAGGATCCCCTTTTTTTGGGAGGTATTGGCCCCCCGAACAAGGCTTCGGGTTTAAATGGTTTAAACCCCCGTTTTATTGTAAAGCAGGTTACAAAAACACTAACAAAATAAAACCCTAGGCCCTGGCCACTAACAAACTTAGGACATAACCCTGTTATCGGTATTTGGGAAAACCTAACGTCCAGTCAAACACACAGTACTTTGTACTCCCTCGGCTTCCCCAAGCTCCGGGGGGCCCGAGCCTTTTTCCCAGCTTGTGCTCCAAATTCCCCGGGGTAGCAGGCCAGCCCCCCAAACCCCGGAAAAAAAAGGGCCTTTTTTGCCATCCAGAGAATGGCCAAAAACCCGATATGGAACCTGGAGCCTGGGACGGGGGGGAACACCCAACCCACCCTCTGCAGTTTTTCCGGGAACCCAAACCCCATAATGGCTTGCATCAGCCATGCACATAAGCTGTCAGCAACCTGTGTTGCTGACGTAGCCATGCCCCCCCCCCAACCCCTGGTCTTGGTGGAAAGTCTCTACCAGGACACTCCACCTAGTGGCAGAAAACAGGCAACTCTGTTTGCCATCGCCAAATACCCCCCCCCCTTGAAAAACCCCGTGGGTTTAAACATTCCCCAGGTCCCTCCGGGTCAAGCCCCTATTTTGGGGCAAGTTTTTCCCTACAAACCTCAGGGGGAACAAAATGGCCCCCACATACAACTCAGTTGTGGGTTTAAACCATGCTTTCAAACCCTTGTTCAACAGACGTTACTGTCACTTATATAGATGTCCCCCATCACGCTCTATAAAAGGGAGGTCATCAGCAAGCCGCACCCGAATTACGGGGTTTTTCTACTCCCAACCCATTACCAGCGCTATCAGACCTTGTGGGGTGCTTACCCAAAAAGACTACGTTGGCTTGGTGCCCACTGGGCAGAGTTTTCCCTTTCTTGGGTTCGCATAAGCCGGGGGGCCGGGTTTTGCCCAGGCAACCCCTAGTGTCACCAAAAACTGTAATAAAAGCACACCTGTCAGGGCGCTATTAAACTGGCCCTGGGGGCCTGAGCCAAACCTGCTACCTTTTGTCTGAGGATAAATGCGACAAACTTCTATGTCCCAAACCCTCTTGTCCTCACTAACCCCCCTCCCCCTTTTAGGGTCAGCTACCCCTTTAATTTTCGGGGGGAAATAGACCCACTCTGGACCAGTCCCCCTGTGCCCCCCTACCCTGTGGTAAATGATCCAGGGTTTTGCAGCAACCCTCTCTGGGGGCCCCGATAATCTCAGTCTTTACTGGGGGGTTTTTTTAATGTTGGGGGAAACCGGATTCCCCCATACCCCTGACTCACGCGGCTAAAAGACACATTAACCGTTGTTGGTCCTTCCCTGACTACCCTTGCATGAGTAAGGGGTCGTGACACTCACTGGGCTTTACGGTTGCCCGGGTTTTGATTGTGGTGCCCCATTGAGGTGTTTATATTGACTACAGGAGTCAAAAAATTGTTCTGCCAAAAAGCCTACACTTCGTAGGATGTAATAGTTTCAGGCCCCTTGGAAAAACCTTTTTGGACCTTGGTCTGCCATAATGGCCTTACTGGCACCTCCCCAGTGATAGGGGCCCCAAATTTCCCCGTGCACATTTCTACTGGCACTTTCTGAGCAGACACTCGCATAAAGGGGTGGAGAGTTTCTTTCACATCACCATGACCACTTAAGGGGAACTTCAGTTCTATCTGGAATACTTTACTTTTTCTCAACCTCAATTTCACACCTGAGCTGGGTCAATGGCAGATACTTTTAGAAATGGGAATCGTCTGCTCCCGGCCATCCTCCTTGTGATCCCCCCACTTTAAACAAAAAATGGCTGTGTTTTACATTTGGCAAATCGTGAACGTTTAAAAATCAAAAGCTGTAAAAGGTAACTGGCTGGGGGAAAAGGACCCACCCGTGGTCGCACAAACCCCAGAACATATACCTTGTTACCGTTGTACTGTCCTCCATAACATGGGGAGAAAATTTTCCAGCTGTCTCGAACCGGCCTTCTTTACATTGGGATTTAAAAACCCCCTCACCTGCCCCTCATAGGGTTAAGATACCCCCCCTTTGGGGGATTTTAGAGCCACTTTCCCCCCCATCACGCAGTCTTTGTGAATGGCAGTAAAAGTTAGGAAAGCAACTATGGAGCAAAAGGAATCCGTTTAGTACTCAGAGTAGCACATGTTCCCTTTTAAAGGCATTTTCATCATATTGAGGCGCTTATGCAGGATTCATCAGAGTCCGGACACCCCTCATTAAAAATTTGTCCCTCACCATTTTAGGAGAACAAACAATTTTTAGGGTTCCAGGCTGAGATGAAAGATGAAGTTCCTCTCTGGGACCCAAAAGCGTCACAAGAACTGGTGGCCATCAATCCCCGGGCATGCATTACTGTGCTTGCGGCCAATCAGGTACACACAGTGCGCTGGGGGTTTTGAGCACACTCACCCCAAAGGATGCGACATTCACATAGAACTTCAGGGCCCAAAAACTAAACGTTTTCACAGCAGGGGTGCAGAAGAAACCATGCTGCTAGGGCAAGAATTGGCTAAACCTGAGGCTGTAGCGGTGGCACTTTCTCCCGTTGTCATCCGCCACCGGCACCCTCCCTGTGCTATTGGGCGCTCTCCCCCCATGACCCCTAGGGGCCGTAGAGCTAACCCCCCTTTCTGCACTGGGTGAAGTGTCCTTAAACAAACACACACTGCTTTTCTTCACCCTTGCTCTTAAGCCATGCCCTAGGGCAGATCTGCGCTGCTCTCCCTTAAATGAGTAGTGCACCCCTCCCAGTGTTGTTCACACAGGGCCCCAGTAATGGGGCTAACTTTGTGTACGGTAACCCCCCTGCTCAGGCTGTGTGACTGGTATGAATTACAGTTATCTTTAACCCATTTGAAGTTTGCCATGGCTATTATTATACTGCAGAAGGTAAAAAGGGATCATGCAAAACATCAAGTCCAGCAGAGTTCCAAGTGGAAGCCAGTCTCTTGCTTTTGGATTTTCTCCCTTAGGTAAAAGTTCTAGGATATATTTTTCCATAATGCCCAAATCTCCGTTTTTGGCGGGGGGGTCCGCTATTTGGGGTCCCCCCCCGCCTCCCAGGGGGTTGGCATTGCTCCCCCCCCGCAGGGGCGGGCGTCCTTTTAAAAGGCTGCGGCGACAGGGGCTAGTGGTCTCTTTCGCCGCCCGGGCGTCCCAAAGGCGGGGGAGGGCCGCTGCGCCGCTTCACCGCCCCGGGGTCTCGTGTCAAGAGGAGGAGGAGGGATCGTTCCTTCTCCCCCCCTCCCCCCGTATGTCCCCGGGCGGTGTGTGCGCCGCACATAGAGGTCGGGCGCGGGGAAGTGACGCGCGGCTGCTTCACTTCCCCCCGCGCCCCTGAGGGATCGTCGGGGCGGCCGTGCTGCAGGGCCCGGTGAGGTAAGTGGTTTTTTTTATTTTATTTTTTTTAGCTATTGGGGGGCTCTCCGGAAACAATGGGGGGGACTACCCCCGGGGAAAGGGGGACATCTACTGGCAACAGAGGGGGCATACCTGGCAACAGAGGGGGCATACCTTGGCAACAATGGGGGCACTACCTGGCAACAGAGGGGGAAACTACCTGGCAACAGAGGGGCTCTACCTGGCAACAATGGGGGCACCCTGGCAACGAGGGGACTTTACCTGGAACAGAGGGGACTCTACCTGGCAACAGGGGGGCCTACCTGGGAACAATGGGGGCATACCTGGGAAAAAGAGGGGACATCTACCTGGGAAAGAGGGGGGGACTACCGGCAACAGGGGGACATCTACCTTGGCAACAGAGGGGGCCCCTCCCGGCAACAAGGGGGCAAATCCCGGCAACAATGGAGGGCTACTGGCAACAGAGGGGGTATCTACTGGAACAGGGGGCATCTACCTGGCAACAATGGGGGCACTACCTGGGAAACAACGGGGGAAAAACCTGGCTAACAAAGGGGGGCACCCACCGGTAAAAAAGGGGGGGACCTACCTGGTACAGAGGGGGATCTACTTGGCTACAAGGGGGCATTACCTGCCCGTAAGGGGCATCCCTTTATGGGGGGTTACTATGGCTATAAGGGGGTTACCTGGCTTTCTTCCCAAAACCGTTTTGCAGTTAGGTGGGGAGTGGGGGTTTTGGGTTTTTTAAGGGGCGTGGCATACCGACAAGATGGGGCGCCCCGCCCCCTAAAAACTCCCGTTTTTATTTTCAAAAAATTGGAACTATGAATTTACTGCCCCCAAATCCCATTCAAACCGAAAGGAGGAACCCCTGCCCTCCATTTCTGGGACTTCCCTGGGGTTTTTTCTGGCTTTTAAACCGTGGGGCAGAAAAACCCCTTTTTTGGGGGCGCTTTCCCCGGAATAACCACCCCGCTGTGCCTGGCTCACTGCGTCTCCCAAACTGCCAAAAAATAAGGGAAAGTCATGCCCCGCACAAAATTCACCTTGAGGTCCCCCCACTACCCCCCAGAAATGGTTGGCAGTCCCGCAAACCAGGGACAAAAAGAAGTTCAACAGTTTACCCCCGGTTCTGGTAGGACCTTCAAAAGGGTATGATGTCGGGTGCAAATGGAGACCCTTTGGCGACAGTCCAGGTCCACCAAGAGCTGGATGCCACCCACCAGCAACTCCAGTGTCCTCACTGGCGTCTCCTTTTGCTGGACCTCAGCAGCCGCCCTCTGTTGTGGAGGCTGGTTGCCATCGGTAACGGCCGCCTCCATGCACCTCAGCAGCTCAACTAGGTCTGGAGTTAATCCATGCCTATCAGGAACACCTGGCTTGGACATTCTTTTTGCAAGAACGCCTTGGGGCTTTCTAGCACCCAGCCTTTTTCACTAACTCTCCAAGGGCCTGTTGTGTCTTCCTTTCTTGTATAGCCTCCCATATGTGAACTGATAGCTGCAGCACAGGCCTGATGCTGCGGGAGAATTAGGTGGGAATTTTTGCCATGTCTTCCGTCATCAGGGCAAGTGCCCCTCGAAAAAACTTGATAAGCTCTCCCATGGTCAGCGCCCACACAGTCTCTGTACTGGGGTGTGTCCCCTGTCTCTGCAGAGACACTGTCCTGCTGTACTGAGGCAGTCTTCCTCCACAGCAACAGTCCATATACGCCAGTTAGTGCCAATCTTTATGTACTGCGCCAATCTTGCCCTTCGCATACCTCCACCATATGTGACACTTTGCTTGCGTCTGGACGCCCTCCTGGGCCGTCCTGGGGGTACTTAGCTCACAGGATCGCCGTCTTTTGTAGAAGGTATTGGCACACCGACACAAGGCTTCTGGTTTCACTGGCTTCAACCCAGTTTTATTAGTCAAGCAGGTTACACAAAACACATAACATAAATCAAAACCTAGGCCGTCTGGCCACTAACTAACTTAGGACATAGACCCTGTCTATCGGTAGTCTGGACCTAACGTCCAGCATCAAACACACAGTACTCTCAAGTACTGCCTCGGCTTCCCTCAAGCCTCCGGGGGCCAGAGCCTCTCTCCAGCTCTGCTGCTCCAACTTCCAGGTAGCAGGCCACACCCCCCGATCACCTGGAAAGACAGGGCCTTTATAGCCATCCAGAGACTGGCCAAAAACCCGACATGGAACCTGGAGACTGGGACGCGGGAACACCCACCCACCCCATCTGCAGCTGTTCCGGGAAGCCAACCCATAATGGCATGGTATATATGAACCATATGCCCCCACAAGATTAACGGCAGTATCAATAGATCGTTCCACTTCCAGGTAGTGTATAAAATATGGTCCCTCTCGAGTTAGGTCTCAGGGGGTATGTATTAAATGTCCTCTTTTCAGGCCCAAGGGGAATATTATATAAAAAACATATATATATGTCCCCTTTTCCATAGTTAGGCAGGTAAATAGATATGTCCATTCAGGCAGGTATAAATATGACCCCTCAGTTAGGCAGGTATGTATATATGTCTCCTCAGTTGGACAGGTAACCGCCATTAAAAATAATAACAATAATACTCACTTTACCTCCTTCCCAGCTGAACGCCTTCCCCTTCTTCCCGACACTGGCGACATGATATCATTACGCCGCCAGCACCGGGACGCTCCAACGGCAGCTACTCAGCAGCATAGCCTATACATACTGATGGCTGCGTGGCCGAGGAGAGACAGTGGTGCGATGAGCTCACTTCTGCCCAGCTCAGTACCACGGGGCCGTGGCAGACCCCGCTGTGTCGGACCCGAGGCCCACCGGAGGATTCTCTGATCCTCCGGTGGGCCAGTCTGCCACTGCCTGTCATAGTTTGCTATACTAAACTAAAAGCCAATAATGAAACTCGTAACCATGCCTTACCATGTATAAATGTTAAGTTTTCACAAATATATATGCTTTACCCCAGCGGAATTTGTAGGCTGAAAACATGCAATATTTTTGTCACTGGTTTCTATTTTCCTAAACCGTCTATGGAATTTGTTTTAGTTTTTCTGGCTACATAAGAAAACCAGTTTCTTAGAGAAATATTTGAACACTTTGCTCTTTTGTTTGTAACTCTCAACATTTGTTGCCAAGCAGTCTTGCGTTCAGTTTTTGAAGATCTATGTTCATAAAGCTCTAAACTCCTAGATCCCATGTGCCAGAAACTCCAAGATCCCTATAGGCTTATTGTGTATACCAGCAGACCTATGTTCAGTTTAAAGGGAAATTACTGTCAACATTTATCTTGTCGCATATTGTCGAGCACTATGCAACTTTTATATGAATTTTTTTTATAATTTTTTTCAAAGTTCACCTATGTACATCATTTTCCTTGATTTTTATTCTGTGAGCCTTGATAGCACAGCAATGAGATGATTGCTTGATAGTCCTTTTTTCTGGTTGTATCTGGTCTGAGAAGTGTAAATAATATCAGCAATTACCTGATATGTGTGAACAACACCCTCTTAGTGCAGAAAAAGATTCCCCTATCCTACCCTAACAATGGAGCAATCAATATGTCTGCCTATTATTTGTAATGAGAGGTAAGTAGCAATTGAAGTAAAGTGAAATTAGTCTACCATGCCAAACAAAAGTCCTCTCTCACAGCTAGAGAAAGACAATATTGTATATGTCATTTTAGTTGCATAGGACTGCATGAAAAAATATTGCCAAAATTCTAAAAATAAAAAAATATATAGTTTTCCAGTGTTATTGGTTTTAACAAAAATTCTCCTTTTTGATGCCACTGTTGGTTTATGCTTTGTGTTCTTGAAGATCTAACCTCCTTGAGTTTCATGTTCATAAGGCTATGTATTTTATATTTTACAAGAGTTTAGTGTTCCAAATAAATTTCTGCAGGAGAAAGCAGTGAGACAGTTCTCTAAAAATATTTCAACTCCAAGTGAGGTGTCAATAAAATGATTACCCAAAAGGACATTAGCTCTGTCCTACCCACTCTATAATTTACTGAGTTAGGTGATAAATTAGACTATGGAATTGATGTTCAGTTCCACTAATAAGAAAGATATCCGTACACAATGTGATGAGATTATAGGCTAGCAGCCGGATGGCAGGTATAATAGTTTTTATTTGTTTAATTTTGGGATTGCTGGTATTTGGGCTATACATTATCAAGCATGTCCTCTGTACATTAAAAAGGAGAGCAAGAACTAACAAGAAAATCATATGGTCCTTTGGCACACTGGTATTAATAGTTTAGTTGCTGAGCTCTGTTCATATTCCTCTCCAAATTGAAAACTATAAGGGGCCGTTCACACGGCTTATTGCAGGGAATCCGTCCCAGCCATTACGGTAATCCACAGTTCTCATAGAAAACTGTGGATTCCGTCTCCTCTCCCTGCTCGGCGAATACGCCTGGGCAGGGAGAGAAGTGACATGTCAATTATTTACGGCATGTACGTGATGTGAATAATGATTGTCTATGGGGCCGGCGAGCTGCCGTCCCCCCGCCCCTCCCCCGCTGCACGGAATCCGCCCCGCAATTACATCGGCAATAAGCCGTGTGAACCGAGCCTAATAGTATGTAGTATGTTAATAGTATGTCATCTGTTGGTAAGAAAACAGGGATTGACAAAATTGTTGCCCCCAACTTCAGTTAAAGGGGTGTTATCGTTTGAGCTGCTCGTGCTGTCCAGCTAATTTTCTCAGATTGAGTTTGAAATACAGGGGCGTGTCTCTCCTGTCAGCAGGCGTGTCTCTCCTCCCAGGAGGCGTGTCTCCCCTCACTGAAGAACTGTGACATCATCATTTTGTTTAAAGCAGGGGATGCAGAAGGTTGTCTGGATATAACAGCTCTGTAGCCTCCTGCCTGCTTATGTCTCCAGCAAGCACCTGTCATATGTCTTAGTTTACACACAACTGAAAGCTGTTACTTCTAGTGGCTTTCATCCAAATTGTACTGACAACAGGCAGAGATCTTTACTCATCTACAAATGTCAGCTTCAAGTAAAGATCTCTGCTTCCTGTCAGTGACATGTGAGTGAAAATGATGGGGGGAGGGGGGATGGGGGGAGAAGCAAATCAGCTTACAGAGAAGGCCCTGCTAAAGCTTTGTAACTAAACTTGGGCTGGTGGTCTAGAGGTAGAGCAGTGAGCAGTGATCAGTGATAGACTATTGCTTTTACAACGAAGGGGTTTGGAGTTCTAGTCCCTCACAGGGTATATTTCCCCCCCCCCCTAAATTCTACACATATGTAGAGAGACCTAAAATATATATTTGTTTTTTTTTTTAATATCTTATAATATAATATATATATATTTACACATACAGGGCTCCCCTATATAATTTCTCATCCCCCAGAATATATGCATTGTATCACGTATGTTGGAAGTGCTTGGTGTGACTGCAAGGATGGGACACTATATAGGGGAGCTTTGTGTGTGTATATGAATAAAATTATAGATGTCTACACATATATTTTCATATATTTACATATGTGTACAAATTTTAAAGAAAAAAAAATAAAAACTCCTGATGGGACTTGAACTCCCAACCTTTGTCTTGGAGGGCTAATCACCTAAGCACTGCTCTATACAAGCAGCTTATGCAGACACAGTGTGGAATCCTTATGTGATACACTACAGGTAATGACGTCATAAGGAGGCAGGGCTTGCATTCGATCTGAGGAACAGAATGCCTTCGTTTCCAAGTAGCAGCTTAAGGACTGGATCTGTGAGGAGGTGAATCAACCTCTTGGCAAAAAGCCCTTAAACAGCCAGTAATTGCCCAAAACATTGACCCTAAAGCTGGGAGATGTACATAGAGCCAGCAGACTTTGGTTTCACTATCGATTTTAACAGCTCAGAAGGGAGTAAACACAGAGTGTGCAAGCAGCCAATCACAGCACAGGGGGCGTGGCCTGGCCGTTTCCTGTCTAGGGGCGTATCCCAACAGGCTGAATGAAATGTCAGCCAGCCAATCACAGTGCAGGGGTCGTGTCTAGGTTGTGAGAATCGACCAGGGGGCGTTCTGACCAGCAACAGCAGAAATAAAAGACAGTTTTACAGAGAAGCTCATATCTGCTAAATCAAGTGACAGAGGTAATGCAACCCAATTACAAAAGTGCTTATTTTTACTGTCCCCATAATCTGAGACATGATCTTTGTAACAATAAAACCCCTTTAAACTGTCTCTTCCTTAAAATTTTTATTGGTTTTCTAACCAAAAATCAATTTTAGCTCTCTTAGCCTCTAGTACAAAATATTGAATCTTACATATTCTTGACAATTTTTACAATGTTTTTAAAACAATTTGCACTGTATTAGTACTTATGTTCAGTTAAGTCTATTTCAACAATAAGTGGTTTTGCATATTCCTAAGAAATTGTAGATATTTTAGATGACAATTGAAAATTTAAAATCTCTTTGTGTACATCAGTGATTTATGTCAAAATGGGTGAACCATATTTTCTAATATAAGGTTAGCGTTTATTTTAGTACTCACATTTCACAATGTACCGATTTAAAATGAAATGAATTGCAAATCCAACTACAGGATTCCCTGCTAGTACTGTTGATTAATTTTATGATAATATATGCTCTTTTATGTACAATATATTTTACATATTACCTAGGTGATATTTTGCCAGAACAGCAGGCAAGAGTTAAATATAGGGTTGCTTTTTGTTTGCAGTCAATTTTCAGAGATATTTGTCAAAGCCAAGTCCTGTTATGTCCATCCTCAGTACTCCACTATTTCTGTAGGCTATGGAGGAAGTGTTTGATAGTTCTGCAATTATGATAGCAATGCATCTCATTTCATGCGGGCAATTTTTATTAGATGCATAAAATTTTAGATTGTTTTTGTATGAAAATGCACTTTCTAGATTACATCATAAATGTTGAAATATTTCTATGACTGATAGGAAGTCAGATTTCAATAGAAGTACCAAACTACTGAATTTAAGGTTACAGTGTTCATTTCCTATTGCACGCCTTTTTATTATTGTTTAAATTGTATTAGCCATTTCTTTAAATGATTTCCATATAAAATTCTATGGAAATCTAATTTCTCCTCTTAACTGTTTTATGTAAATTGCTGTTTATGCAAGCCGAAATACGTTGCAGGACTTTGCATATTAAGGTTTGATCTTTGTTACTTTCTTTATGTTGTAGAACTTCCCTTTTGTCCAGAGCAAATTAAGTTCAATTGAAAAATTCCCCATTATGGTCTGGCCTGTACATTTAGCACAGAAAAACAAATAAAACGTATAACGTTAAGTAATTCAGAAAAAGCAAATGACTACTATCTCAGAGACTTGCATTGTGCTCTCTGTATTCCAGATATCTTATTCAATTTAAGGGTGTAGTCAGAATTCATTTTAGGGCCTGGTTTAGGGCCTACTTAATTTTGTTCTCTGATCCAGGGTCTGATTAATTTAGGGCTTCTGATCCAGGGGCTGATTCATTTAGTGGTCTGGTTTGTGGTCAGAGTTCATTCTGTGGGTCCAACCTGGGTCTGCATTCATTTAGCGTTCCAGAATCTAAACTATTTTTGTTGCAATCATTACCTTGTCTTGGTTCATGCTATTTAATTGTTGATTTATTTTTATGCTTACTTTCATATTACATATTACCAAAGAAATTTGGTAGGGGCACTCAAAATAAGATTTATCTCCTTGGTCTCAAAAAGGCAAAAAACATTGAAAAATCCTGATCTAGACCCTTAATAATTTTTTATGTGATGGTTTCTTCTTGCAGTGTGGTTTAAGCCATTTCATCATGTTGCATTGCCATGTTAACATGCCCTTCATTAGTTTTTATTTTCTTCAGCGAATCAGAAGTTAATTGAGGATTTGTAACAACCAATAGGGGGGGCAGTGAGCTTCCCAGCTCCTTTCCCATAATGCCTTATGATATACAGATGCTTAGTCGTGGGCTAAAAGGCAATCAAAACACTACACACCTTAACTGGTGCTCTCCATAAGGAGAGATGTTCCCCTTCTCCCAGCCACTCATTGCCTCCCACCCAGTCAAGCCAGTATCGTTCTGCTCTACACTGATGAGGGGCAAAACCCCGAAACGGTGTATGTAGATGAGCAATATTGGCTTGACTAATATTCCTTTTTTGCTTCTCAAAGATTCAGTGAATCAGAAGTAAATTGAGGATTTGTTACAACCAATAGAGGGCGCAGTGAGCTTCCCAGCTCCTTTCCCATAATGCCTTGTTCTATTTTCTTAGTAAGGTACGCACTTTTCATTGTAGTTTTATACAGTTTTTCTGTTGTTTTTCAGTTTGTATTCAGCAGAATGTAAACATTTTATAAGTGGACCCATGATGCAGTTTTTCATAGAAACTGCCCTAGATTAATTATTCTAAACTTGTTTTTGCTGTTAAACCACAATTCAATTGAGGTCCAACCTAGACAAAATCTCATGTATGGCTTCTGATTCATATCCAAACCAAAGGATCTAAATGAAAAAATGATGTGCCTTATTTCCTTTCTTACATAAAGTTCCACTTTTGCAATCAGAAAGGTTGCACCAAAACTGAGCCATGTGAATCTGGTCCAAGTTTTTATGTTTAATGTCTGTGTTACTTTTCATTTTTAGTCATGTCCTTTTTTCAAAGAAACATTCTACCACAATCTGAAGAGTGGCTGAAGTATTATAGTTTTACTGACCAAAATACTTAGGTATCAGGGGCATTACTAGAGAAGTCAGGGCCCCAAGGCACACTTTTGGATGGGGCCCCCTACCCTCCCCCCTTGCCCACCTCCCTGACCACGAACATTTACCAGGACATGCTGTTAGATAATACAAGCAGTAAATACCTCACCATACATATCACCATCATACTGCTACCAAACAAATCCCACTATACCAAAACCAATATTACCAATAACTCTACTACATAATGACCTGATTATACCGGCAGAACATGACCACAAAGTGACTGAATAATACCCCTACATTATTACTGATCAGTACACAAAGACCAATAGTACCGCCATATAGTGACCATATAGTGGTATATACTAGTCAGGCTCTGCAGACTGTATATAACCACCATACAGTGACCATATAGTGGTAGATACCAGGTACACAGGTGCTTTGCAAATAGTTTACTTACATTTAGGGCCTCACAGGTGACGTCTTGTCTGTTGAGTCATTCACTTTCCCTTTTCTTCTCTATTCGGTCCAGACCTCCATGATGACTTACTCTGTCCACCATGGGGCTCCCCCAGTCGGTATGTAGGTACAACGGGGCCCCCGGCGGTAGCTAGGTAGCTTGGCACCCACCGGGCAGTAGCTAGGTAGCTTGAGGAGAAGGCAGCTTCGGGCCCCCGGGCGATAGCTTAGGGTTCCCATGTAGGTAGAATGGAGGCCTCCTGTAGCTTAGGCCACTCTGTAGGTAGAATAGGGCCCTCTGTTGATTAGGGCCCCCTTGTAGGCAGAATAGTCCCCCCTGTAGATTAGGGTCCCCTTGTAGGCAGAATAGTCCCCCCCTTGTAGATTAGGGCCCCCTTGTAGTCAGAATAGTCCCCCCCTTGTAGATTAGGGCCCCCCTGTAGGCATAGTTCCCCCCCAGGCATTAGGGCCCCTTGTAGGCATAGTCCTCCCCCCAAGCATTAGGGCCCCCTGTAGGCATAGTTCTCCCCTCCCCTGGCATTAGGGCCCCCTGTAGGCATATCTCACCCCCCCAGGCATTAGGGCCCCCCGTAGGCATAGTTCTCCCCCCCAAAGCATTAGGGCCCCCCCTGTAGGCATAGTTCCCCCCCCACCGTCTTTAGGCCCTCCCCTGTAGGCATAGTTCTCCCCCCTCCCGTCTTTAGGGCCCCCCGTAGCTAATTACTTACCTGGCCGTGCTCCCCCGGTGTCTCCGTCTGCTCCCGGCCCCAAGCCTGCTGCTTTAGGCTTGAGGCTGAGGACAGGAAGCCCGCATCGTGCCGCCTGCCAGCTATGTACGGCAAGGGCAGGGAGCACACAGCTCTCCCTTTCCCGCATTCATCTTAATTTTATGCGCGTCTCACGGACGTGCATACAATTAAGTTACCCTCTGTGAAGCATGCGGGCGGAGACTGCCACCGGCTGCGGGCCCCCCCTGGCTTCACAGACCGGCCGGGCCCGGTAGAGCAGTACCGGTTGTACTGCCCTATCGGCGGCCCTGGCCGAGCCCGGCAGCTCTGCATCTGCTGCAGTGACTGTTATGTTCACTGCCGGCAGGCCCAGGAGCGGCATTACTGGGGTAGCAGACGTGATAGCAGCTGCCCCGGGGCGTGGGCCCCCTAAGCGACCGGGCCCTGTGGCGTTGCTTCGTCTGCTATCCCGGTAGTTACGCCCCTGTTAGGTATGGTGTTCTTTGGATGTAGCGTGGCTACAATTTGGTTTCTGGTGGACACCTCTTTGTTCTTCACCATAGTGTAGTTTGGAGTGTGACTGTTTGAGGTTGTGGACAGGTGTCTTTTATACTGATATCAACTTCAAACAGCTTTCATTACTACAGGTAATGAGTGGAGGACAGAGGAGCCTCTCAAAGAAGTTACAGGTCTGTGAGAGCAAGAAATCTTGCTTGTTTGTAGATGACCAAATACTTTTTTTCCAACATAATGACAATGTGATTTCCTGGATTTGTTTTCTCATTTTGTCTCTCATAGTTGAGTTCTACCTCTGATATAGGACTCTAAATTTGCTGCTAACCTTTCAGTTAATTGACTTAAGGTCACTATTAGAAGAGCCTTACTATTATAGTATATATCACACTATTTTAGAATTAAATGCATCTATTGAATGAGAAAAATTAACTTTTAACAGACCTGACAGGATGGCACAGCATGCTCCATGGTCAGTAACTTTAAGGGGTAAAGATTTTCTAAGTAGAAATCTAATGCAAAGACTGAGAAGCAAGTACTCTATTGCTGATAAGACACAATAGAGAGTGATGTCACTAGTCCAACCACTGCTAGAGCAGAGAGAGGTGGTTGGTAACCTAGGAAAGCTTGTGTAAACTAGCAGGAGATAAGAATTGAAGCACCATACACATGCGTATGAGTCCAGAAATATGGTCTTCATTGAAGGTGCATGACCCATCATACACATAAAAATTGCTATGCGAACTATTATCACTGTCTCTCATTGGAACAGCTTCAATAAAGACCATTTTTTAAGGAAAATTGAGTTTTCTTCTACCTTTCTTTATGAATTTAAACTGTGGCATGCAAAAGTATTCATACTACTTGAACTGTTCCTTATTGTTACAGCCACATTTAAGGAACACAGAAAGGTCAGATTTTGGCAAGACAAAAGTTTTGTCGCTTTGTCATAAAATGCACCCAATCCTAGTTTACAGCCTCACCTGTGCTCACTAATTGATCACTTAATTAGTGGGTATGTATAAAAAGAACTCCAGCACCCCAGACCTTCACTTGAACTGCTACTTGACTTCTGACAACATGCCAAAAATCCACCCTGCAACAAAAGCCTTGATTATCAAGAGGCTGGAGATAAGGTCCATTGCAGAGGTGGCTGGCATCTTTAATGTGTCTCAGCATCAAGTACAAAGAATTAAAAAAAGATTTGCAGAGCCTGGAGATGTTTTTGACAAGCCCAGATCCAGCAGACCCCGCAAGACAACTGCTAAGGAGGAACATTTGTTGGTTCGAAAATCAAAAGCCAGCCCCTTTTCCACTTCAGCACAGCTCCAACAGGCCTGGTCACCTCAAGTCCCTGTGTCAACTAGAACAGTTTGTAGGATTCTGTCTCGAAATGGCCTCCATGTTTGAATCAGTGCCAAAAAGCCAGCACTTAACAAAAGGCAATTAGAAAACTGTGTGGCATTTGCCAAGGCCCACAGGCTGCTAAATGGATGAACCCTGGAAAAGTGGCAGAAGGTGAATTTCTCAGATGAATCTTCAGTTAAATTACACCACAGCCGCTGCAAATACTGCAGGAGACCTAATGACACCCATATGGATCCAAGATACACCCAGAAAACAGTTAAGTTTGGTGGTGGAAAGATCATGGTCTGGGGTTACATTCAGTGTGGGGGTGTGCAAAACATTTGCAAGGTGGAAGGCAATATCAATAGCCTAAAATATCAACAAGTATTAGCTACCTCTTACATTCCCTATCATAAAAGGGGTCAAATTTTGCAGCAGGATGGTGTTCCATCTCATATATCCATCTCTACATCAAAGTTCCCCAAGGCAAAGAAGATCAAGGAGCTCCAGGACTGGCCAGCCCAGTGACCAGACATGAACATCATTGAGCATGTTTGGGGTAGGATAAAAGAGGAAGCTTGGAAGACAAAACCATAGAATCTTGACGAACTCTGGGAGGCATGTAAGACTGCATTCTTTGCTATTCCTGATGTCTTCATCAATAAATTCTATGAACCATTGACGAAACGCATGGATGCAGTCCTTCAAGCTCATGGAAGTCACACAAAATATTAAATATGGCTCTAATAGTACCACAACTTTATTCACCAATGTTATGAAACATATCTTTGTATTTGAAGTGAATTATTTGTTTGATTTTCACATTCCTTTCTATGGATGACAAAACTTTTGTCTTGACAAAATCTGACCTTTCTGTGTTCCTTACTTGATCAATATTTCAGCAGTGAAGCAAATTTATTTTCGTTAACAAAACCTCATTTGGGAGAGTTTTATCTTGTATATGAGTCATTCCTAAAACTAATGGATGAATTTTAAGTCAGGTTATAAGCTTTGGTTTCCACAACATAGATAAGCGACAGGACTTCTGTCAGAGACTGTACATCTGTATATAATTCATTCTCAATGTAACTACAGCTGTTTTGTGAAGACCTCACGGTTTGTTAGAGAATAGTGAATAAACAGCATCATAAAAAATAAAGGAACATACCAGACAGCTCAGGGAAAAAGTTGTGGTAAAATTTTTTGCAGGGTTAGTTTTTAGAAAAATAGCATATGTTCTGAACATCTCACGGAGCACTGTTCAAATCATCATCCCTAAATGGAAGTATGACACAACTGCTAACCTATCAAGACATAGTCGTCCACATAATCTGCTAGCCCAGACAAAAAGAGCACTAATTAGAGAAACAGTGAAGAGATCCAGTGTCACTCTTGAGGAACTGCAGAGATCCACAGCTCAGGTGGGAGAATCTGTCCACAGGACAACTATTTGTCATGTACTATTTGTCATGTACTATTTGTCATGTACTACAAATCTGGCCTTTATGGAAAAGTGTCAAAAAGAATGTCCTTTTTGAAAACAAGTCACAAGAAGTTCTGTTTGCAGTTTGGAAAAAGCTATGTAGGGGACACAGCAAGTATGTGGCAGAAGGTGCTCTGGTCAGATGAGACCAAATCTGAACTTTTTGACCTTAATGCCAAATGCCCTGTGTGAAGAAAGGCCAGCATTGCACATCAACCTGAATATACCATCCCCACTTTGAAGCATGTTAGTGGCAGCATCATGCTTTGAGAACGATTTTCTTCAGCAAGGACTGGGAAGCTAGTCAGAGTTGATGGGAAGAAGTATGGAGCTAAATACTGGATAAAAACCTGTTAGAGTCTACAAAAGACCTGAGACTGGGACATAGGTTACATTTCCAGAAGGACAACAACCTTAAAGGGTATTTGCCACAATCTCATTTCATACCTCCAGCAGCCAGCTCTTCAGCTCTGTTTGCTCAGAAGGAGGCATGTGTTATTTGTTTGAATTGCATATCATGTGACCTAACAGGATGACATCACCATGCCTTTCCTCTCTTTAGTCAAAGAAAGGTCTGCTTATGTATAAAGCTATGAGTAGCTCAGAGGTAAAACTTTTGCCTCACAGCACAAGGGTCCTAGGTTCAAAACCCTGCAGGAAGCAAACCTGTGGATTTTTTTTTCTCTTTATCAATGCACATACCTCATTGAGTTTTTTTTTAAATTTATTTGCACTGTTTGACTAATCACTAAGGAGTACAGAGGATGGGAGTAGAGTGACAGCACCTGGGGTTTGAACACTCAGTAGCTGCCTGAAAGGAGAGGTGATGTCTGAGCATGTCTGACCAGGAGTGAGTATCTCCTGGAGACGAGCTGTAAACAGTGGATCACTAAAGGAGCAGCTAAAACAAAAACGGTCCAGAATTTTTAATAATGATGAATGGTTTAAATGTTTATTATATGGTTTGCAAGTTTTCCACATCTATTTTACTTTGCGGCAAAACCCCTTTAAAAATACAGGCAGAGCTACAATGCAATGGTTTAAATCAAAGATTGGGCCCTTAGGGAAAACTGTTTTGGGTCTAAATTCACTTTGTTACCATAAAACTAAACAGAGGTCCTTCTTTTTTCCGAGCAAATATAAAATAAAAAGGGGACGCTCTGGGGGGTTTTTTGGGCAAAAAAATGATTTTTTGACCTGACTTTTTCATCAGGGGGGTCTATGTGTTAAAATGGCTCAGTCAAATCCCATGGAGACTCTGTGGCATGAGTAGAAAATTGCTGTTCACAAAACTTTCGCCTATGGGCCCCAACATGTATGCCCTGTTTAGGCTAAAACTCTTTTTTGCCCATAGGTTCTCCCCAAAAAAGGGTTTCTACATTGGCCTCATGTGCAAAGTGGAAAAAGGAATACTCTACTTTACCTTTGGTAATAAAAAAATTTGGAAACAAAAAAAAAAACCCAATGTGGATCAACAAGGATGTAAAAAGAGGCAATAAAAAACAAAAAGAAAGCGTTACCTACTAAAACGGGGGGGCGGAAGAGGCCTAAGAAGTATGGGGGAAAAAAATAAAGTTTTTTAAATAAAGAAAAAGGAAGAAAAGCTGGGACGGAAAGACATATTGCTATGGAAGTAAAACTAACCCCAAAAAATATTTTTTAATATATAAATGTAAAAAAAATTAAAACGGAATTTTTTGGGCCCCCTTTTAAAAAATACGGGGGGAGAGGGTAGGGGGCGATGAGAAAAAAGCAAACGTTTTTAAAACTTTTTTCTCCACTGTTTTTTCGAGGAGGTGCCTTCCTGTTAAACAGAAGAGGTGGTAAACTCCAATTAAAGTTTCTTGTTAACCCCCGGAAGAAGTGCAGCCCGTCTTAGGAAGTTAAAATGACAAATCCCAGGTCATTGGCATTAACCCCCTGTCCTAAGAGAGTTAAGTGATTTATGATGGCCCAATTTCTTAATATTCAGGATGTCTAAAAAACGGGGTAGTCCCAAAGGATTGGCGATTTTGCAAATGGGGGTCAATATTCAAAAAAAAGGGGTCAAAAAGTTATCCGGAAATATAGGCCCGTAAGTTTAACCCCTGTTGTAGGGAAAAAGTTTGAAGGTTTTTCAGAGATGTATCCTGGAGTTCTCATGAAAAAAAAAATGTTTAACGCCGTTCCCGCACGGGTTCATGAAGGTCGGTTCCCGAGACAATCATCGTTCTTGAGGAAGTCAGGTAGACTTGATGGGGTGAGGAAATGGATGTCATATATCTAGATTTTTTTAAAGATTTGTCGGGCCCATAAAAGGTTGGTAAATAAAAAGAGAAACCTTGGGGGGGGGGAAAAAGGTTTTCAGTGGGGTAACTGGTCACTGATAGAAAAAAACAAAGGGTGTAATTAAGGTACATCTCAGCTGGGGTCGTGTTACTGGGGGGGTTACCACAAGGGGGCAGTATTTGGGCCTATCCCCTTTAACTTTTCTTTAAAGATTTACCAGGGGAAAAACGTGAATTTCGTTTTTTGCAGCGATACTAGTTGTAAAGTAATTTAACAAATAGGGTAATATGTTATTACAAAGGGATTGGATAAATTGGGGCCTGGGAGGGAAAAGGGGAGATGAGGTTTAAAATGAAAATGAAGGTTATGCACTGGGGAAGAAAATCCATTCATGATTAATGTTTAAAAGGAAAAACACTGGGGAAAAGTGAATGGGAAGGATTGGGGAATCTGGTGGACAGTAAACTTAATTGTGAGCCGTGTTAGCAGCGCAGCCCAAAACAAATAGGTCATGGGGGGGATTTTTAAAGGGGCATAGATGCACATGATGAGAAAAATTTTTCCCCCTTTACAAGTCATGGTTTAACCAAAATGGAATATTGTTTCAGTTTTGGGACCAGTCACAGGAAAAGACATTGTAGACTTTTAAAAGGTCAAAAGGGGGCAAAAAAAAAAATTTAAAAAAAGGCTGGGTGGACTCAGTACACAGAAAGATTTGGGAAGATTAGGGGTTTTTAGTTTAGAGAAAAAAAGGCTTCGGGGGGGGGGGAAAAATAAATATGTTTAAATACATCAAAAGGTCAATATAGGGTTCTCCCAGATTTTTTTTTACCAGGGGGTGTATCTAGAAAAAAGGGGGCTCCTTTACGTCTTTGGGGAAAGAAAGTTTCTTCAATAAACATTTGAAAAAGGGATTTTTTTGAAAAAGGGAGTGAGAAAGGAAATTTTCCCGCCAGAGGGTGGTATGGTTTTATTCAATAACCGATTTTAAAAAGGGTTTGGTACATTTCTGGAGCGTAATAATATAACAAGTTTTAGGTTTTGGGGAAAGGGGGCTTGATCCAGGGTTTTTCTGATTGCCAGATTGGGTCGGAAGGATTTTTTCCCTAAAATGAGGACAATTGGGGTTCTACCCTCTTGGGGGTTTTTGCCTTTTTCTGGATCAAAACCTTAGCACAAAAGGCTGAACTAGATGGAGTTGTCTTTTTTTGCCTTTAAAAAAATATGTATGAAACTTGAAACGATTGCGCTATCATAGAAAAAATTTTTAAAGGGGGGGCTGAACACATATACACGCCAATTTTCAGTTTTTTAATTTGTAAAAATTGGAAAAAGCTTGTATCATTTTCTTCATGCTTCACAAATACCTGTTACTTTGTGTTGCTCTACCACATACAATAGCAATTAAATACATTTTAAAAATTTGTGGGTATAACATTAAAATAAGGAAAGTTAAAGGGTATGAATATTTTCAACCCACTATAGATTTGGTTAGTGCTTCCATTAATCTATGGACAATTTGGTATTTTGTTTTTTTGGTTTTTTTTAATTGTTTTGTTTATGCTTCTCCATCAATAATAGTGTGGCTAGCCATTTTTTGTATCGTGGGTCATGCATCTTGAAAAAAGGCCATTTTTTCAGGGGAAATGGGGTTTTTTTCCCGGAGAAAAACTATTCCAAATTTTTGAAATGTAGCAAATTTTTGGAAAAAAACATGTATTTGGTATAATTTTATTTTCTTTTTCCTAATGTTTAAAGTTAATCAATAAGATGGGAATACTTTTTTAACTATTAGTTTGCTAACTCTAAAGTATTTTTTAAAG
Source organism: Phyllomedusa bahiana (assembly GCA_025379985.1). NCBI lineage: Eukaryota > Metazoa > Chordata > Amphibia > Anura > Hylidae > Phyllomedusa > Phyllomedusa bahiana. Next base: position 7,421 of record JAODAL010041220.1, on the reverse strand, counting down.
TTTTGCAAAAGTAGGTGATCAATTACTGGGTTTAGGTCACCTTTTAAAGGGGTTGTCTCACTACAAGGATTGCTTTTTATTTTAAAGATCTTGCAAAAACAAGTCACTTTGCAATATAGGTCCATTAACAGTGTCTTACCTATTCTGAGATATCTCCTCTTGTATGGACTGCATCAGCTCCTCAGGTCACTATAGCTACAGACCTGTTTGATCTCTCCTGATAGGCTGTCAGCACTTGTTGCTATAGCTACAGACCTGTCTTTTACTGCAGCCTAGTAAAAGCCAGTAAACACACCCCTGAATTCAAAATCAAACCAAGAAAACAGGACAAATCAATGTAGTGAGACAACCCCTTTAAGTTATTGTTGAAACGCCTTCTTTAAAACATGGTACATGTGAAGATGTAGCAGATACTGATGGTTTTGAAAGTAATTATTTGGCATTCTGAATAATGAAAGCACCTATAGTTTTCTGAAACAAAAAACAAATCTAATATAAATTGTTATGCAAATTATTGAAACAGAATTTTTAAATAGATAATCATCAGAGCATTTTCTTTCTTTTCACTGTGCATCACACAAAACATTTTAAATACAGTGTTAAAATACCCGTTTACATATTACAACCTCAAGCAAGATTTTGCATGAAAATTGCAAACTGTAACCCTATTTTAATTGCCTTCCATAACATTGTATTAAAGCAAGTCAACTTAGCTCATTTAGGTTATTTTCCTGTCATGGATATATTAGTAATACATGATGCATGCTAATTATGAAGTTGGCTGTAACAAGAGTTCCTCTTGTGAATCCATTTAAGAATGGATTGTTTACTATCTTTTTCTGTAAGTATAAAATTTTAATTATGTCACTGACAGGAACTGTGCGTGATACAGTGCTCTACATTTATCACTGGGAAAGGGACGGTTGCAGAGCTGTTTGACTTTGGAGAAATCCTGATGCGTTTGCAATGTTGAGCAGCAGGTGCCACATTATTATGTACAGAAAAGCAATTAGGAAGCATATTGGATGAATGGCGAGTGCATTAATATTAGCAAGTACATTTGTCAGTGGTTTTGATGCAAGTCTTTTCTTTTCTTTATGCAACATTAAGATTGTGGCTGTCATAAATTCTTCCTTTAAATTGCCATCTGTTCCCTTGTCATGCTGTTGAGAGGTGGAGAAAAGTAGCTTTCCCCCCTTTTATTTAAAGATAAAACAAAGAATAGTCCATGTTACAAACTCAAGTGTAATTTGAACAAGAATATCGTGCAATGTATCTGAAGGAATACAATTTACATTTTGTGTGCAGTTTTCATTTCTGTGTATGGATGTCCAGCTTTTTCTACAATGTGGAAAAAATAAATCCATTAGCTGCAAAAAAATTTAACTTTTTAATACATAATAAATTGTTACCTTACAATTTATATTATTATTTTAATCATATTGAATTGCAGCTTTCGCATTGTTCAGGAAAAAATACATAGAAAAACAATACAAATTTTGAACAAAAAGTTAGTAGATGAGTGATTGCTGCTTCAGAAAACATAACCCCATGTACAAAAGTTCAGGAAAAACATGTTTATATTTCAGAGCAATTTACAGATTATTGTCTTAAGCTGTTTTTATACGTTTGATAGATACTGACTTATTCAACGAATTTTAGTGGCATTCAGTAACAACGTATACATGGCAGTAGATGAACATATTGGATTTAAACCGATTTATCTTAAGCAATAAATATTCACGTGTTCCAACACCAGGCTACCATATTTAAGGGGAAAATAGCCCTGAGTAAAAATGTTTGGCGTGAAACTGTCGTATAAATCCATACCAGTTTCAAAGTTGCAGGGCTGAGACAAATTGTGGTGCATAGATTGTAAAACACTTTCATACTGTCAGATCTTAAACTATTAAAAAACAGAGGTAGAAGTGGAGCGCCAGCTTCATACATGTTGCCCTATTTGTCTGTGTGAGGTTGTGTATATTTGTGCATAAATGTGTATGTGTGCATGTGAATGTAGTGTGGCTGTACTATTTTTGCTGCACCTTTTGGTGTGTAAAATGCACATTTTATGTCAGGGCTGGGCGGCGCTCAGCTTGCAGGGAGCAATGTTCTGCTGCAGCTGATCAGCGACCACACCCTGATAGACAGTCTGCTGGGAGCTGTGTGAGTGACAGAGGTCCAGCCACTCCTAACAGGGGGCGTGTTGCACCAGCCAGTGGGAGGACCCGGAGGCCGCTCCAATCAGCTACAGGGGCGGTATCTGGGAATCCCATTTAAACCCCCTGCTAGCTGAGTGCTGCGCCTGCGATATTTCCTGGCTGCTTTTTGTTCTCTTGTGTTATAGCTTATTGTTTGCTCATCCGTGTACCTGGCCTCGGCTTGTTTCCTGACCCTGTCTTGCTCTCCATTTTTGTACCTCGCACCCGTTCATTTTTTACCTCGGCTTGTTTACGTTTATCCCTCTGGTTCTGATTTGTGACTTGGCGTTCCTGATTTGGCTTTGACCCGGACTTTCTGACTATTCTACCTCCTGATGGCCACAGCACTCTAGTAGCGCAGGGACTGTCGCCAAATTGCCATCTGCCGCCTAGGGCAGCACGCCAAGCAGGCAGGGACAGTGGGCTGGGTTCCAGTCAGGGCTCACTGTACCTCCCTTGACGTGACATTATCGCAGGCTGGAAAGACTCCAGCGCCTAGGTGATTTGCAGGAAGATCACCTAGGCGAGCAGATATTTCCTATTGGATCCAAATAGTTGCTGCTCCCAGTTAAGGTCTCATACTTGTCTTTGTCCAGTTCTGGGAACGCTTTTGTGGATTCAGCGTCGCAATTTATAGACGCGTCCTTCGCCAAACGTCTGGGGCTACCTTGGAGACCTCTATCTGATTCCCTGCGGGTAGTGGCTATTGACTCTACTCCACTGGCTAGGGGCACAACCCAACATTGTACTCCTGAGCTCGAGATGTTGGTGGGATCTATACATATTGAAAGGTGTAGTCTGTTTATCATGGAGGGGCTGCCCACGGATGTGGTGTTGGGGCTGCCCTGGCTTCAGAGTCATAAACCAGTGTTTGACTGGAATTCAGGGGAATTAATCAAGTGGGGGCATCAGTGTTGTGACAGATGTCTTCCGACCATACTGGGCAATACTGAGGTGGAGCAAAATCCTGTATTTATTCGTGACTTTGCTGAGGTATTTTCTCAGAAACAGATGGAGATTCTACCCCCTCATAGATCTTACGACTGTGCCATTGACCTATTGCCCGGAGTGAAATTTCCAAAAGGGAGGATATATAATCTCTCAGATCCTGAGAGACTAGCCATGAAGCAGTATATTGCAGAAAGCCTTCAGAAAGGGCATATCCGATCTTCTGTGTCTCCTATGGGCGCAGGGTTTTTATTTGTAGCAAAAAAGGATGGAGGCCGCCGTCCATGCATTGACTAACGTGAATTAAATAAGATAACGGTAAAAAACCAATACCCCTTACCCTTGATTCCTGATCTGTTCAATCACATCCAGGGGGCGAAGTGGTTTTCCAAACTGGACCTGAGAGGTGCCTATAACCTCATCCGTATCCGAGAAGGGGATGAGTGGAAAACCACGTTTAAAACTCCTGAGGGTAATTTTAAGTATCTGGTGATGCCGTTCGGGTTGTGTAATGCCCACGCGGTGTTCCAGAACCTGGTTAATGATGTTTTCCGGGAATTTATTGGTTGTCTGACTATTCTACCTCCTGACTGCCCCAGCACTCTGTCGCCCAGTTGCCGTCTGCCGCCTAGGGCAGCCCTTCAAGCAGGCAGGGACAGAGGGCTGGGTTCCAGTCAGGGCTCACTGTACCTCCCTTGACGTTACATTTTATGTACCAAAATACTCATCAAAAAGGCACCTATACTGTCCCATTGTTATTAATGGGAATATGTGCCACAGTTCATATCCTCACCTGTGGCACATATTCCCATTGAAAACAATGGAACAATGTGGCGCGTGCACTTACAGACACAGATTTCAAATCTATGTTGTGTGTAAAAACTATAGGGGGACATGTATGAAAACTCTCTAGGTCTAAGACTTTCTTTGTTGCTCATAGAAACTAACCGCAGCTCCTCTTTCATTTTTTCAGAGCAAATGAATTTAAAAGGGAACTCTGGTTGCAATGGGCAACAAAGAAAGTCTTAGAACTAGACAATTTGCATACAGTTGGCCCTATGTTCCTGTCAATTATTTATATGCTTTCCTAGCGTATTTAGAATGGAATGCATGATGCTAGCAAGGACTTGGATAAGCTCTATTAGATGGGGCTGATATGGATCCTAAAAAGCAGTAAAATCCATATGAAGAAAGAAGTGGAATACATGGCAGAGGGTGACTCAGATTTTTCTGCGAATTACGTAGCGTATGTTTCCAGAGGTAAAACATGCCACGTAATTGCAGCCTATCCATTTGTTTTCTGTGTCCGTGTGACATTGTAATTTTTTTTGAGGATATGTGTTAAGATTTACTAACATTGGACTAGACCAACCCTTAAGCCCCTTACTGAAATTTGATGTTCATTTACGCCATAATGTCCCCCAAAATAATATTTATCAATACTGTCTAACAGTACGACTGTCTCTGCTGCCTATAGCAACCAATCATAACTCATAGTAATCACTCAGAGCCCAGCTTTCAATTTTTCAGAGCAGTAGAGCTAATGAAAGCTGAGCTCTGATTGGTTGCTATGAGTTTTGATCGTCCTACTAGACCGTTTTGAAAAATGAGGCCCATTATGTTTAACCCCTTACCGATTGCCCACTAGTTTTTGATGGTGGGTGGTCCTTGTGCTCTGTCTGCAGTGATGCCAAAAACTGTTGCTGCGTGTAGAAGGGGTTTGTAGCTCCCAGCACAACTGCATTAGGAATGGAGTTGAAGTTAACAGCTCAATTCCTAGTACAGTCTCTTTGAACAGCATGGGCCGGAGGGAACCTCCAATCCCCAGCATTTAATCCTGTAATTGCCGTGGTCTGGGACCATGGGATGATCAAAAGGGATTCCCCTGCTCCATCGGATCCCGGGATTCCCAGTGTCCAATGGAGCCTGGGGAATATCTCTACAACCAGCCCTGGGGACCTAGAGTAGCCCCAGAGCTATCAGCATGATGTGTTCCCCTGACAGGAGTATACAAATACATTACTAAGGGAGACATGTATGATCGGGTTTTCCACCCTTTTATGGTGTAAAATGCACCTAAGTGAGCAGTCTATCATGTCTAATGCGCATAATGAATGTGTTAGGCGCATTGTTCATAAAACTCGTCACTTTCTAATGCGCCTAACATGAGGGGGCGTTCTGGAGGCGTATTGCACCACACGTAATATCAGACACATATATGAATGTGGTTCGGCAAAACTAGACGCATTACTGCTCAGACAGGCAGACCTATTTCAATGTGGTCTGCCTAAGCCTGAGGAGTTGAAGTGAAGCTAAATTTGCTGTAAGGGGCAAAAATGTCCAATATTTCTCAACTTACACCAGTACATTAATAAAAAGTAGCTTCTAATAATTATCAAACTATATAAAATTAAGTCATTTAAATTTAAGCAGAGCTCCGGTCTGTGACCGAGGTCTGATGGCCAAATTTCGCGTGCCAAATTTCTAAGTGACAATTTAGAAGTGGCAATCCTCAGAAATATCCCAGAACTTAATAGAGCAGACTTTGGAGTCCGTAATATCATCTGACTACGTTTCTCTTCATCTCTTCACAGGTACGTCTTTTCTGGTGAACAGCAAATCCCAGCCAAACCACAGCATTATATGTCTAATTGTCTCTGCCTAGTTTAAATGGTACGTCTTTTCTGGTGAACAGCAAATCCCAGCCAAACCACAGCATTATATGTCTAATTGTCTCTGCCTAGTTTAAATGGTATGTTTTTGTCTAGATATTTTGGCCCAGCTCTGTCTTCCAGAATTTATCCTGTGTTTATTTGTATAGCCATGAATCCCAGATATTCCCCTTGAAGTGTCTGTTTTGTGCAGAGCTATTTATAGCTCCACTCATTTATGACACCTGAATGCCCTAATGCTCAATTTCAACTCATCATAGTTGAGTATAAGTTGCAGAGCTCCGGTCTGTGACTGAGGTCTGATGGCCAAATATCACGTGCCAAATTTCTAAGTGACAATTTAGAAGTGGCAATCTTCAGAAATATCCCAGAAATGAGCCAGAAATGAGCATAAGGGAGCAGGGACTCTCACCTTTTTGTAAGTAGCTGCACTTTGTCGCATACTCCTTAATTACCAGGCTTGCTATTACTATCTACCTTGCAGCCATCAGCCTCCTCCTCTTACCACCCTGTCTTGCCCTCAGACAATTTTATCCATATAAGCTCCTCTCTCCTTCCCTCACCTATGTACTCATCCCACATGCTATTTTCCCTTTTCAACCACCTCAAACCTCCAGCTCACATATTACTGCACAAACGCCACTCATATTCATTACTGAAAAATCTGCTGTCTCTTTTCATTCTCCTGCTTCTTGCTGCAGGGGACATCTCTCCTAACCCCAGCCCACCCTCCTTCACTGCTCATCCCACCTCCTCCTCTGCCTCCCATAGAAACCCTGCTAACCTGCTTGCTATTCGCTGTACGTCTTTTTCTGCCCCTTTTAAGTGTGCCCTATGGAACGCCCGATCTGTCTGCAACAAACTCACTACTGTTCATGACCTTTTTCTCTCCAACTCCCTCAAATTGCTGGCCCTCACAGAAACATGGCTCCAGCACTCTGACACCGCTTCCCTTGCCGCTCTCACCTATGGTGGCCTACACTTCACCCACACCCCCAGACCTGAGAACAGGCCGGGTGGAGGAGTTGGATTACTTCTCTCTCCACATTGCACTTACCAGGTCATTCCCCCTGTACCCTCACTCACTTTCCCTTCCTTTGAGGTCCACACCCTCAAACTCTTTCAGCCATTTTCCATCAGAGTTGCAGTTGTCTACAGACACCCTGGCTCACCCCGCCAGTTTCTGGATCATTTTGCTGCCTGGCTCCCACACTTCCTTTCTACTGAAATACCCACTCTCATCATGGGTGATTTCAACATCCCCATTGATGACCCCGTGTCTCCTTCTGCCTCACAGTTTCTTTCACTAACCTCTTCTCTTGGCCTCTCGCAGTTTACTGACTCTCCAACCCACAAGGATGGGAACTCTCTGGATCTGGTCTTCTGTCATCTTTCCTCAATTTCTAATTTCACTAATTCTCCTTATGCTCTCTCTGACCACAACCTTATCTCCTTCATTATCACTAATTCTCAGCCTTCTCTGGACAAACCTGCTCATCACACATTCTGAAATATCCGCTCCATTAATATCAGGAACCCCAGACACCTACAGTCTCCTGCCCCCCCCTCCTCCCCCTTGTTCTGCTAGGCTGTCAAAAAA